>JAENPR010001794.1:0-109491 GCA_018135685.1 Themeda triandra | reverse complement strand
ACCCATCTTTAGGTCTAGAGAAACAAATATAAGCCGGTAACTCATGATTAAAATTATCACCTACAACTACTACCGAAGTCTAAGCATGAATAAGCATAGGGAATCGACCTACACATACTAGTGGACATCATGATATAAAAGTAGATCAAGGAAGTTATGCGGTAACGGTATCAATCAACTCCTACTACTTAATGCACATTACACTAGACTTAAGGTGTAAAATATTTGTAGAAATAGAAGTAGGTTGCATGCTCCGGGGCTTGCATGCGTTGCAGTGAAGTTAGATTCCAATTATCGAGTTGACATCAACACCATGGATGACACCTTCTCGAGTACCAACTTTGTGGACGACATCTTTCCGAACGTCGATCAACCAATCCACCTCACTCCGAAACAACTACACGTAATTAATGAAGCGTGCTTTAGAACGATGAGCTCATGGCATGATGCATGATGATACATGGATGAAAGCATAACAACTTGATCACTTGAGTACAACTTTCCTTCTTCGATACGGTTGTACTCTAACAACATTAATTAAACAAAACCTAGGGTTACATAGGTGAAGCTACTCTAGTTACGACAACCAGCAGATCAAGATAATTCATACAAGTCATCAAAGTGCCCAAGGTCACTAAAGTTAATGACCTAAGGTCTTCAATCAATCCCAAAGTCACTCAAGAAAATCCTAAGTCATGAAGAACTAAATAAGTAATTAAAGATCTATTAAAAACTAAATATAAAATAAAGACTAAATAAAAGTTGTCAAATAAATCTCAAAAACTAAACTTAAGCCTCTCATGCCTTAAGAAGGCTATAAAATAATTTTCAAGATTTTTGGAATAATAAATAAATAACTAAAAATAAAAGAAGGAGCATTTTTCAATTAAAAGGGCTAATTTTAAGACATATAAAATATAACCAAAATAGGCATCTAATATTTTTCTAAAATCAAGCACATGACGGAGAGCATACACAAAAATTTTTGGAATTTTTGGAGCTACCAATAATTAGATATGAATAAAGCAAAATCAGCTCTAAATAATCATTTACGAAAAGAATAAAGCTAAAGAAAAAGAAAAGGATAAGCTGGGCCGACTTCAGCCCGACTCGGCTCGATTGTTGGGATCCGGCCCGGCAAGGAGCGAAGGCCCGGCCCGGCTTGGCCCGACAAGGCCGGGTCGGCCGACGGCGATGGCCTCGCCCGGCGATTTCCCCTCGCCGGCGGGTTTCGAAAGGCGACGCCGGAGGCACCATCGTGACCCTTATGACTAGGCGAATCGATTGAGGTAGCTAATGGGGTAGTTAGGGTATGGCGGCGAGCTCACGCCGGCCATGGCGGTCACGGCGGCCCCCAACGCGCGCGCGCCGCGGCGAGCCGGTAGAGCTCAATTGGGGGTAGGGTTAGCACCGAAGCTCACGCGGTTCTTCGAACTAGAGGATGAGACCGGAGACGGGGCGGAGCAAGGTCGTCGGCGTGCGGGTCGAGCTCGGCGGCGTTGCGGCCGGCAATGGAGAGATGACGGCGGCCGGACGCTACGGGCGAAATTGGGCGGCGCGGCGGGTGCAAACGATGCGCAAGGTTGAGCGATGCGTGTGCAAGAGCAAGCGGACGAAGATGGAGTGGTGGTGGCGACCGACGGCGGGCGGCGGCGATGGATGGCGGCCGGGAAGGAGAAAAAGAGAAGAACGGCGGGCTGGGGGCATTTATAGGGCAATGGCGGGCGGGAAGGAGTGGCCGGGGGCTTCCGAAGCGTCCGTGCTCGGCTTCGCGTCCCCAACGAGAGGCGCGCGTTGGCCACCGGCGGATGCCGGTCACGGCCAACGGCGACGTGGAACGGGGAGGAGAAGGGGGCGTCCGCAGCCATTAAAGGCGGCCTAGCGGCTCATGGGGATGGTCGACGCGGCAAGGAAGCTCCCCGTCGAGCAAGGCGCGGTCGGCGGCGACAAGCCGGCATGGCGAAGACACGGCGACGGTGGCGGCGGTGAGGGAAAAAGACGATGCGACGTCGCGGAGGGGGTATTTTCGGAAAATTGCCAATAACTCCAAAAATTTGAACTGAACTCGAAAAAGTCCAAAAAGTAACCCTAGCTAATTTTTCAAAATCTACAACTTTCTCAACTAGAAGAAATTCAAATTCCAAACAGAAATTTGAGTTTGAAAACAAATTTGAAAAGGGGACAAAACCTAGAATCTAATTTTTGCAATTAATTTTGATTTTTCAACTAAACTTGAAAATCTCCAAAACTATGAAATACTCCACTTTTCAAACTGAACATTTTCTCTATAAACAACTTTTCAAGATTTTGCATAGTTTTGAAATCCAGTTTAAAAACCAAAAGGGGACAATTGTCGAAAAACGGTATTTTCAAAATAATTTGAAATTCTTTTTTGGAAACTTGAAAAACTTTGTTCACCAACATTGTAGGTCTCATCAAGCCCTACAATCTTGCTTTTGGACCAACCCCAAATTCTTGGTAGATTTTGAATTAAAGAGAAAAGGGTAAAAACGGAGTTTGTCGGAAACGGGGGTTTTGAAACGAAATCGAGTTCGATCTAGCCGACACACCTCTAGGCTATCAAAAGCATGAACAAGCATCATTTCATATGTAAGACAAAGCATCACATCAAAACAACATTAAAATATAGATGCATTTATGCCATGATGCTCGATGATTAAGTTGTAACGAGAACTCTTAAACGGGTTTTAGTTGTAATTAACATGCGGGATGTTACAATCTTACCCCTTAAGAAAATCTCGTCCCGAGATTTCGAGCAACAAAATCCCGTGGGGTAAGTAATGGAAAAGGAAATGTGTCAAGCAAATCAACTTGACGAGAAGTTCATAGATCATCAAGGTTCGATTCGAGATTTGCAACCATGAGATGAAAGTGGTTACACCGACAAGGTATTTAGAGTTTCAAGGAAGTTTCGGCGGTAATTCCTAAGATAAGTTCGAAGAGTAGGATACATTGTCATGAGACTATAATGGCTCATGCCCACAAATCTTGGTACCTACGCGCACCCGGCGGCAACTTGTGTGCCGGGTCACACAAGAGACCTAGGTTCCGTCGCGGCACCAGGGTTACGGAACACGGCACCACTATAGGGCACAACAACGGTAACCTACATTTTGAAACATTGATACGATGGCGGGATCGAAGTCGGTTACAACCACACGGTGTTTAGGAACTCAAAGAACAACTTTGAATCCTAGGGAATGTTGAATGATCGATAGCACATTAAGTATGAACCATAATAGTTCGGAGCACCGACTATGATACCGATTGCACGACTTGGCGAAAACTCATGTGGTCGCGAATCACGGGAGATTCCGAGTTGACACGGCACCATAGTTACGATCGAGACACCACTACAGAATACAATCAATATGACTCTTGGCCAACAAAGTCGGATATCAAGGTCAAGAAATTAGAATGTGCAAACAAGGACTGCACCCAAGAGGACCATGATCATTGACCCGGATAACGACGAACACTCTGGTTCGGCGATGTTTCCAAGTCATAAGTCATGATACCCTAGAGGACATATTCATAGCGATATACAAGTGAGATATATGTCATCAAATGACACCAAGGAGATAGTATGTGTCGGGTTGAAAAGAATCAAGGCATGGCACATACTCAACAAAAGAATCAAGAATTTGTACCAGGTTTCATCTTCAAGATAATGATGTATATCAAGGTATATTTCACAAATTCCCAAAGATCGAAATTTATGAAATAAAAGATTCAATTGGTAAACAATCCTGGTACATGGCGAGATTTAACAATAGAACAATCATAAAGGAATATAACCATTCCAACCTTAAGGGGATCTTTTAACTTCCAAAAAGATTTTCATGTGAAATGCTCGTCCTATACGTCCTCACAATGTTAGAAAACTTCACCTTCACCAAGTTAGTGAATTAGAGGGCTTGTTAACCGAACTGTTAAAAGACACTTCAAATGAAGCTTTTGTTGAGAAGTTGACTTCCATGTTGACCATTTGAAGAAGTGCAGAAACTTCTCAAAGTCTTTCAGCGGAAAGAAAATAGATAAGGATCCATTTTTAATTTGTTAACTTCAAAAACTTTTATATAGTAAAATCATTTTGAAGTTTTCAAATGTAATGTTGTAGCTGATCCAAAGTATGAGCTCGATACCAAGCGTGGCAGAACCTCCTAAGTAATGTGGCCCACATGCACTAATCCTCGTCTTAACGGACCTCGAGATTTCTATGCATGTGTTCCACACGACTTATGAAGCCCCGCGATGTCCCGAACGAACACCGATTGAACCACAATTACACTCATACCGGGATCAACAATGGAGTAACCACAACATTACAACATTTGTTACAAAATATATATATATCGTAGTGCGGAAGAATGATAACATTAAAAAGTTTACAAAATATGAATAAGTCAACTTTTACAAACTTAACTTAAATGTGGAAGTAGAGTAGAGCTACGAAGACAACTTAGGTAAGACACCCAAGTCGTGAGAGGCAACCAAATCATGTCGAGCCCGGCGACACAACCATGGTTAGGAGCAACCTGTCGGCACACAATGGGGGTAGAACAAACCACGAGTACATGAAGGTACTCCGCAAGACTTACCCGACTAAAAAGAAAAGACTCTCAAGGATATGGCTTTTGAGTAGTTGAGCTAGAAAAGGGAGTTTTGCGAGAAAAGCATTACTAATCTTGAAACCTTACTTTCAATATTTTAAATAGGATAAAAGCATCAGTTTAATTCAACCTACTAAAGCTAGATTAGCACCTGTTCTATTTGCAGCAATCATATTAGGCATTACACTTGAAATTATCCTTGTTTGCCTCCTGCAAAACCAAGAGTCCACCAAGATCCAATTCTTTCATGTTTCACTTGAAAACTACGATGCGTGAGTGCGAGGATCAAGTCTCCATAACCGAGGAGCACGACATATCGAAATGATTTACTCAGTGAGGATTCCTAAACACACGATATAAGGGGGGCTCTCGCCCATAATTATATCAATTCTTAGCCCGGATGTCACATAACTAGCCGCAGCTTCCACGCCACCGAGAATACGGTCCCCCTCGAACCGAGACCTTGTCCCCCGAGGGTATCCTCTATTCCCGCCATCTCGCACTCCCGGTCGTGGGTTTGCCGTCCTAGTAATGAAATCTCCTAAACAAGAACTTGCCCCGCGGGGGGCATGTGAGTAGTTGCAAGGTCTTGATCCAAGGGCCAACAACGAACGGTCCTTAACCGACACAGTCGGAAGCACTACATCAAGACTCCATTCCCGATGCAAGTTACCCGACCGGTCTCAATTTCTTATCACCATATCCATATGTTCTCGTGACCCATCTTTAGGTCTAGAGAAACAAATATAAACTGTAACTCATGATTAAAATTATCAGCCTACAACTACTACCGAAGTCTAAGCATGAATAAGCATAGGGAATCGACCTACACATACTAGTGGACATCATGATATAAAAGTAGATCAAGGAAGTTATGCGGTACGGTATCAATCAACTCCTACTACTTAATGCACATTACACTAGACTTAAGGTGTAAAATATTTGTAGAAATAGAAGTAGGTTGCATGCTCAGGGCTTGCTCCGTTGCGGTGAAGTTAGATTCCAATTATCGAGTTGACATCAACACCATGGATGACACCTTCTCGAGTACCCTTTGTGGACGACATCTTTCCGAACGTCGATCAACACAATCCACCTCACTCTGAAACAACTACACGTAATTAATGAAGCGTGCTTTAGAACGATGAGCTCATGGCATGATGCATGATGATACATGGATGAAAGCATAACAACTTGATCACTTGAGTACAACTTTCCTTCGCGATACGGTTGTACTCTAAACAACATTAATTAAACAAAACCTAGGGTTACATAGGTGAAGCTACTCTAGTTACGACAACCGAGATCAAGATAATTCATACAAGTCATCAAAGTGCCCAAGGTCACTAAAGTTAATGACCTAAGGTCTTCAATCAATCCCAAAGTCACTCAAGAAAATCCTAAGTCATGAAGAACTAAATAAGTAATTAAAGATCTATTAAAAACTAAATATAAAATAAAGACTAAATAAAAGTTGTCAAATAAATCTCAAAAACTAAACTTAAGCCTCTCATGCCTTAAGAAGGCTATAAAATAATTTTCAAGATTTTTGGAATAATAAATAAATAACTAAAAATAAAAAGAAGGAGCATTTTTCAATTAAAAGGGCTAATTTTAAGACATATAAAATATAACCAAAATAGGCATCTAATATTTTCTAAAATCAAGCACATGACAGAGAGCATACACAAAAATTTTGGAATTTTTGGAGCTACCAATAATTAGATATGAATAAAGCAAAATCGGCTCTAAATAATCATTTAGAAAAAGAATAAAGCTAAAGAAAAAGAAAAAGGATAAGCTGGGCCGACTTCAGCCCGACTCGGCTCGATCTTGTTGGGATCCGGCCCAGCAAAGGACGAGCCGGCCCAACTTGTTCCAACCAATAGGGTCGACGACGGCGATGGCCTCGCCGGCGATTCCTCATGGCGGCGAGGTTTCGGGCGGCAGCGGGAGGCACCATCGTGACCCTTATGACTAGGCGAATCGATTGAGGTAGCTAATGGGGTAGTTAGGGTATGGCGGCAGGCTCACGCCGGCCATGGCGGTCACGCGGCGGCATGCGCGCGACGCGCCGGCGGCGGGGCCGGTAGAGCTCAATTGGGGGGTAGGGTTAGCACCGAAGCTCACCGCGGTTCTTCTGAACTAGAGGATGAGACCGGAGACGGGGCGGAGCAAGGTCGTCGGCGTCGGGTCGAGCTCGGCGGCGTTGCGGCCGGCAATGGAGAAGATGACGGCGGCCGGACGCTGCGGGCGAAATTAGGCGGCGCGAGCGGGTGCAAACGATGCGCAAGGTTGAGCGATGCGGTGTGCAAGAGCAAGCGGACGAAGATGGAGTGGTGGTGGCGAATTCGACGGCGGGCGGCGGCGATGGATGGCGGCCGGGAAGGAGAAAAAGAGAAGAACGGCGGCCGGCCGGGGCATTTATAGGGCAATGGCGGGCCGAAGGAGTGGCGGGGCTTCGCGGGTTGGGCGTCCTGGTGCTCGCCGCGTCCCGCGAGAAGACGCGCGTTGGCCACGGCGGATCCGGTACGGCCAACGGCGACGTGGAACGGGGAGGGAGAAGGGCTGTCCCCCTTGGCCATTAAGGCGGCCTAGCGGCTCATGGGGATGGTCGACGCGCGGCAAGGAAGCTCCCGTCGAGCGCAAGGCGCGATCGGCGGCGACAAGCCGGCATGGCGCGAAGACACGGCGGCGGTGGCGACGGTGAGGGAAAAAAAGACGATGCGACGTCGGCGGAGGGGTATTTTTCGGAAAATTGCCAATAACTCCAAAAATTTGAACTGAACTCGAAAAAGTCCAAAAAGTAACCCTAGCTAATTTTTCAAAATCTACAACTTTCTCAACTAGAAGAAATTCAAATTCCAAACAGAAATTTGAGTTTGAAAACAAATTTGAAAAGGGGACAAAACCCTAGAATCTAATTTTTGCAATTAATTTTGATTTTTCAACTAAACTTGAAAATCTCCAAAACTATGAAATACTCCACTTTTCAAACTGAACATTTTCTCTATAAACAACTTTTCAAGATTTTGCATAGTTTTTGAAATCCAGTTTAAAAACCAAAAGGGGACAATTGTCGAAAAACGGTATTTTCAAAATAATTTGAAATTCTTTTTTGGAAACTTGAAAAACTTTGTTCACCAACATTGTAGGTCTCATCAAGCCCTACAATCTTGCTTTTTGGACCAACCCCAAATTCTTGGTAGATTTTGAATTAAAGAGAAAAGGGTAAAACGGAGTTTGTCGGAAACGGGGTTTTGAAACGAAATCGAGTTCGATCTAGCCGACACACCTCTAGGCTATCAAAAGCATGAACAAGCATCATTTCATATGTAAGACAAAGCATCACATCAAAACAACATTAAAATATAGATGCATTTATGCCATGATGCTCGATGATTAAGTTGTAACGAACTCTTAAACGGGTTTTAGTTGTAATTAACATCTGGGATGTTACAAGTTGCCATCCTCTCGGGTCGGCGAAGACCACTAAAATGAGAGACCCAGCTCTGATACCACGTGTAGAATCGAGATGGACTAGGGGGGTGAATAGTCCTTACTAAAAACTTATGCACCGGCTAACCGAAACAAATGCGAAATTAAAACTATCGGTCTAGCCAAGACTAACCCCCACTAACTACAACTCTAGTAGCACCTTGTAAAAGATCCTAAGCAAGAAGCAAGGTGCTAAACTAGCTAGTGCTCACCTAAACAATTCTAGCTTGCAAGGTCACACAAACCTAAGCAACTAGTACTTTGCCACACCGGAGAGCACCTACACAATTCTAATGAGCAAGAGCACAAAGCCAAACCTAAGCTCACTAGATGCTCAAGGACAAGGCTACACAAGCCGAACCCAAGAGTGCAATTTACTTAACTACACAAGTTAAGCAAAACACTTACACTACTTCTAGCTACACAAGCAAGAAGGTACTCAACTAGCTACACAAGCAAAGAGCACAAGAGCCACTACTCAAGCTAAGCAAGAATAAAACAAATGTAAATACAAGCTTGAGCTTGAGGGGGTGCAAACAACCGCGAAGAGTGGACATGCGAAGTCGTGGCGGTGGCAAATCACCGGGCGTAGAGACCAACCACCTGCACACAAGCTCAAAGGAGGTCGAAGCCTCACACACAAGCACAAGGAGGTCGAAGCCTCGGCAACCACAAATCGACACACGATTTTTCCCCTGGTTCACTTGGTCGCCACCAAGCTACGTCCAGTTGTGGCGATACACCGACTTGGTGATGAGATGGCCGCTCAAGTTGGCTCACTGCCAACAACCCCTCCGGGGAGCCCCAACTCCAATCAACACAAGAACGGGATCCTCCAAGCCACGCTCAACTAGAGTAGCCAATTCGCGCACCCGCGGGGAAGGCTCAAGAACCCCTCACAAATCCTCCTCCGGAGCACCGCACAATCTCCACGCGTGCTTCAACGGAGTCTCTTGCCACCAAGCCGTCTAGGAGGTGGCGCCCTCCAAGTGTAACAAGCACACCGGCTTGCAACACGATCACCTAGTGCCACTCGATGCAAAACTCTCAATGCAACGCACTAGAATCGATCTCTAACTCAAGTGGATGAACACTCTCAAGCATGGATGAGTTAGAGGGCTCCCAAGCACTACAACACAAGCCACCAAGGCCCTAGTGTGCTAAGCAACCGACCATGGCCGGCCAACACATGTATTTATAGCCCCAAGCTCAAAACTAGCCATTATCTCCTCGAGCTGCACAAGTTAACTACGCCGGACGCGTCCTACGCGCATACCACCAAGCCAAGGTTCAAAAACTAGCCGTTGGAGGGGTCACGGACAGCGCCGGACGCTCATTTTGTGAGCGCCGGACGCATCCTACGCTCGTCGGATGCTGTCCAGTGAGTGTGTTCTCACGTCCCACCGCCGGACGCCCATTTTGAGTGCGCCGGACGCGTCCTACGCGCCGGACGCGTCCCCGCACCGGCGTCCGGCGCTCTCGGGACAGCAGACCACCTCTCACTCAATCGGGCATAACTCTTAGCTCCGAACTCCGTTTTCGATGATCTTGGGCTCATTGGAAAGCTTACTCAGAGGACTAAACAACCATCATGCCCTCTTGATCCAGAATACTAAGGATCAAAGCAGTTTTCCAAACCAAGAACCATCAACTCTCTTTTCCAACACCGAAGATCACCGAACCTTCTCCAACTTCTTCTCTTTTCTCAACTCCTTTGCAAATGTGCCAACACCATCAAGTGTACATCACCATGTGCATGTGTGTTAGCATTTTCACAATCATTTTCAAAGGATTTTCACTTGTTCTCACAACGCCACTCGATCCTAGCATGTCGCATTGTTAGATCGCTCAAGTGGCACTAAATGACCGGGATGCAAACAAGTTTGCCCCTCTTGATAGTACGGCTATCAAACCTAAATCCGGTCATCAACTTCTCTACACTCCTCATGACCGGTGAAATGAAATGCCCTATAGCAATACCTTTGCCTTGCGCATTTCCACTTCCACGTCTTCCACCGGAGTGCCAATGCAACACATGCACCGACACAATCTCAAGTTGATATGATCCACTTCATATCGTCATGCAACCCTCTCGGTCCATCGATCTTGATCTCACTTGCTCTTCACCGCCTCATGGTCCATCGGAACCAAGTCTTGCCCGAGCTTCACCTCTCTAGGTCCATCGCTCCACCCTCGACTTGTCCTTCACACACCCTCCGGTCTCGAGCCAAAGCCTCATCTCGATCTTCACCATTGGTCACATGACTCCATGTCATGTCACATATTCAATGAAGCTCCTTCAACTCATAATCACCTCGTGAACTAAACCCCCGTATTCTCATGATCACACAATTAGTCCACCTAAGTTGTCACTCAATTATCAAAAACAAACAAGGGACCTTTCAATAAGCCACTGATCCAGGATCCGAGAGATAAACATGGTAGGAAATGTCTATGCCAAAATGTTTAGGATCATGACCATACAACACTTTGAAAGGTGTTGCTCCAAGAGATGAATGGTATGAAGTATTATACCAGAACTCGCCATAGATAACCACTTGGACCATTTGGTAGGACAAGCATTAACAAAGCACACTGAGGTATGTTTTCGGACATTGATTAACATGTTATGTCATCATCTTGTTTGTGGATGATAGGCAGTACTCATCTTTAGATCAGTGCCTAATCTGTCAAACAACTCTTGCCAAAGATGACTAGTGAATATCTTATCTCTGTCAGATACTATGGCAATTGGAAGTCCATGAAGTTTGAATACATTATCCATGAATGCTACAGCAACTTGCATGGCAGTGAAAGGATGAGACAATGGTATGAAGTGGGAATATTTGGAGAATTTATCCACCACAACAAGGATACAAAGTTGTAACTGATGACTTGGGTAAGCCTTCTATGAAGTCCATTGTAATCATCGCCAAGCTCCTTCGGAGTACGGGTAAAGGTGCTAACCGACCGGGATAAGGTTTGCTTTATCACTCTTGGCTTGCTTGGCAAACTCCACATTGAGCTACAAATTGTTTGACAGAATCCTTGAGTTTGTGCCATGCAAACATGCCTTTAACCTTGGTATAAGTTGCTTCATATCCAGAATGTCCACCCACCGGACTGGAATGAAGTGCGATGATTTTACTTGTGTACTTTCGGATCGATCCCAGCCACACTCTATTCTTGTATTTGATAATCCCATCGAGAAAGTGTATAATGGCCTTGAGGAGAAGCAATAGCCAATTGTGCCAACAGTTGCTTAGCTTGAGTATACGTAGTGTAAGTTTGCGAGAACTTCTTGGAGCCAAACAGGTCTCACCACGAACGAGCGGCAATATCATAAGTATCTGAATTTTCAACTCTAGACAAGGCATACGCCACTTTATTTTCCACTCCTTCTTATAAAGAATTTTGTAATTGAGGCCCATGAGTTTTGTAAGAGCCTTATGTTGCCAAGGTGTTGATAACCTTTGATCATCCAAATGGATTAGGCTCTTTTGATCGGTAAGAATAACAAAAGGAGAAGTCCGCAAGTAAGCCCTCCATTGATCAATTGCCATTAAGATAGCCAAACACTCTTTTTCATAAGTTGAGAGACCTTGAGCTTTGGGCCCCAATGCTTTACGACATAAGCAATAGGGTGGCCTTTACGGTGAAGTCTTGCTCCAATTCCGATTCTTGAAGCATCGGTCTCAATATAAAATGGCGGGTCAAAATTGGGCGGTGCCAACACGGGTGCGAGAGATTAGTGCCTTTTTCGAGTTTGAAATGACTTTTCGATTCTTGAAGTCCATACAAACATAGAGCCCTTCTTTAGAAGTTCGTCGGGGTTTGCTTGATTGCACCAAATTGGGAAACAAACCTCCCGTAGTATCCTACCAATCCCCGAAAAGCTTCGAGTTCTTTAACATTTGTTGGCCGTGGCCATTCCCGAATAGTAGCTATTTTGGATGGATCGGTAGGTAAGTCAATTTAGTTTTAGCAAAAGAACACTTGCTTCCTTTAACATGAAAATGATGTTCATGGAGTAGTGTCAACACGGCTCGATGTGCTTGAGATGTTCTTCCCAGTCTTACTTGTATATCAAGATGTCGTCTATAAAGACTACAAGGCACATACTCGAGCGAGGTTGGAGAATATGATTCATGATTGCTTGAAAAGTTGGTGGACCTCCAGTCACTCCATAAGGCATCACCTTGTATTCATAATGGCCACTTGTGGGTTTGAAAAGCCATGTCTTCTCTTCTTCCCCCGTCTTCATCCCGATCCGATGAAATCCCGAGCAAAGGTCCAAAGATGTGAAATATTGAGCTCCATGTAATTCTTCTAACAGTTCCTCGACCACCGGTAATGGAAACTTGTTTTTAACGTCGAGCATTCAGTCTTCTATAATCAACACAAAGTCTCCAATCCCCGGTCTTTTCCCGACTAAAAGTACCGGTGAAGAATATGGGCTTTGATCCCGACTTGGATCTAATCCTTTGCCAACATGTCCTTAATTTGTGTCTCTATCTCGGACTTTTGGGCGGTGTATATCGTAAGGCCTAAGAGAAAAGGGTTGTGCTCCCTCTATCGTGGAATAGTGTGATCACCGAGGTCTCTCTCGGTGGTAATTCAAAAGAGGAGGAGCAAATGCGACTGAAACTACGATAGCGAGCTTGTAAATCTTCGGGTAAGGCCTCTTCATTGGCATGAGATGTACCTTCCTTACTCACATGGTGTAACCTGGACTGCATACAAGATGGAGTTAGTTTTCATCATTGCCTGAATCGAGAAGAACTTACTTGGTGGTCCAACCACGTCTGTTTCGAATGCCTTGTAGTGTGATAAGTTTGCCCCGACATGGTATTTGTAACCATTTAGCTTCCCAATCAACACCATAGGATTATGTGATTTCAACCAATCCATACCCAAGATAGCATCATAGCCTTGTAATGGAAGGATCTTGAAGCTGGTTCTGAAAGTATAACCTTGAGTTCCCCATAGTTGGTGGTTCGGTGGTGAGTGCATTGCAACATATTTCCACTAGCAACTTTCACCGTAATAGCCGAGCAAGAGCGACCAATTGTCCACTGACGATAAAGCTATTGCGTGCTAAATCTTCATTGATAAAGCTATTTGTGCTTCGAATCAATAAGAATGATCATTTTCTTTCCATTGCTATATGACCTCTCGAGCCTCAAAGTCGTAAGCCTTCAACCCTTGCATAGCTTGGACGAGAGATAGCCATGAGATATTCTCGATATCGAAATCTTCTTGGTCGAGAATGTTGAACCAATAGCACTTCATCGGTCAGAATACACAATCGGACTTCTTCCATTGCATGAAGAGATATATGTTCTGGACACTTGTGTTGATGACTCCACTTCTCACCACACTTGAAACAGAGACCCTTTGCTCTTCTATAGTTCTTCAATGCTTGAATAGTGCCTTCTCAGGGTTTGCTTCTTGTGTATATCGGCATGCTTCTTGAAATCGAGATGAAGCTTTGGTCGATCGGGATTCTTGGCGGTCAATGAGATGATTTCTTGTAACTTGAGCCCAACTCGGTCTTCTCACGTTCATCTTGTAATGCTTCTTCCCCGTAAAAAGGCCGAGACACGGCGGTATCCGAGATCGACGGGTTTGTGCATCATAACAACAGCTCTAATTTCTTTCTTAAGGCCATCTACAAATCTTTTGGCTATGGTATATGGAGTGAAAGTGGGATCATGGGATAACAATGCAGAACTACATCACTGAATTGTTCGACATAATCAGTGACTGTGGTAAGCTATTTCATGTGGAAAAACTGACGAAGTAGGTGGTTATGCTCATCCTTATCAAAGCGATGACAGACACTAACTACAAACTCATCCCAAGACATAATTCTAATGGACTCTTGCATGGTTTGGTACCACGGAGCCGAGAACCATTGAGTCGAGTTACTGCTAACTTAACCCATAAGGACTTGTCTGTCGGACAGATATCAAAGTAATTTTCACAATGTTTGATCCACGAGTCTAGGATTTATGCCATCAAACTTATGGAATTCAACATCACCAAACAGGGCATAATTTGGGTGTGGGTAGTGCATAAAGCGATTAACGGAACACCACCGAAAGCGGGATGAGGATGAGGTATATGCGAGCACTGGCCGAAGATTTTGGCCTGGGCGGTGGTGTAAACCACCCCGGAGGCCTGCTTGCTACGGTCTAACGACCCGAACGCCGCCCCGGTGGGGTGAAGCTCCAGATTGGCGGAGCTCAGCTTCCCTTGGTTGACGCCTGTTGGAGAGAAGTGGTTCTCCTTCAGGTTGAGCATCAGGGATGGTGATGACGTGGTGTTGGTGATGACGCCGCCATCTCCGCCATCGACGCCAGAATCTGCTGAAGTATTTGGATCGACTGGTTGAGGGGGTTGACCGAAGAGCCGATCGAGACGACTGCCGATGTCGAGCACCGCAGTCTCCAGCTCGTTCACCCGACGATTGACATCAGTCTTCCAGGTGAGCATCTCCGTCTTCATCGCCCGAGGATCCGTGCGCATCGCACCTTGTTCCTTCTTGTTATCCTCCAAAGATAGCCGGGATGCGGCCATACCGCTCCTCCGGTGTGACCTTCGACATCTGGATTCGTGTGGTGTAACTATGAGCCGCGGACTCGTCGATTTCACCACAAATCGGCCGCGTGCTTGGGAATTATGGGGAAATTCTCGGCAATAGTAGCTCACTATCGATCGAGAATTTTGGATCCAACCCGAAGCGTTTGCGATCTGATCGATGGGTTCGAAATCGAGATTCAAGCGGCGTAACTCGATGATGTGGGGAAAAATTTTGAGGATGAACACGGCGGATTGGGTGGAAAAGTGGATGGTGGGCTAGTAGGGAGCTGATACCAGTGTTACCTATCTACTATATTGGATAATCTCAAATGATAACTGGAACAAGAACTCGGTTCGCCGGCAATCGCCAAGCTCGCCGCCGCCGCCGTCGCCCTCTGGGCACGGTTCAATGTCGTGTTCAGGTTCACCTCTCTCGTTTGCCAGTCGATCGTTACATGAGGATGCCGAGCGATCCCCTTAGCGGGCCACGCAGGGCCGAGATTCATTTACGCCATTCCGGCCCAGCTACGCGAATACTTGGCCTCTTCGCTCGAGCAGACTTGGCCCGATCCATCTTGTTCTCTCCAGGCTTCAGCTTGGCGCCCTTGTCTTGATCACGGCCCAAAGACGATGATGCAGGGACGGTGACACCTGGTTGACTCGTGCTTTGCGGAAGACTGTGGGGGTGGTCGAAGCGCGGATTCTCATCGACCTGGTCGACAAGGAAGATTTCCGAGAAACTGACTCTTGCATGACCAGACTTTCGTAAAAAAATCGAAATAGGCATCAATAATAAGGTGTCATCGGCCGTCCGAACACAGAATTGCAATTGCTATTGCAACTTAAATACACAATCTATTTTACCAACCTTCAGAGATTATCGAAACTTATAGAACCCACGCAGATTAGCAAAACTTAATCCAGATACGAAACATGAAGCTAAGCATAGATTAGCTAAACTTATTAGAACACGATGAAACATGTAGATTACCGGGACTTAATTAATAATCTCCGTGGATCAATACATACAAGCAGCCGTAGCAGCAGCGGTAGCAGCAACTATTCTCGTCGTCGTCGTGGCGGCCTTCTTCTTCAGCCTCCCGTGATTCCGGTGCCGGCGACAGAAGTAGCGGGCTTCCGGCTTCCTGCTGTAAGTCTCCTGACGTTGTTGATGCCGCGTTCCTTGAGAGCCGGGGCCCTGTAATTTTGCACCACATACGCGCCCACCACTGTGCCATCCAGGCCATACAGTCTGCTTCTTTCTTTTCGTTTCTAGCTTTGTTCTTAGCTATGGTTTCGCTGCACTCGTCGGAGATGCCCATCCATGCTTCTAGGGGGAAGCATGCTTGTGGGTTACATGGTGGTGGGACAACCGCCGCCATGGTGTTGGCACTGTTGACACCTCTAACACCACTCACGCTAAGTTGTCATCCCTAGCATGGCGCTAGAAGTGTTGGTATAGAAACTGCTCCTCTAATCAAGAAAAATATGGGATCCGCAAGCGAACAGATAATACACCATCGTAGCATTTTACCAGGAAGTATTCCAGGTATCGTTATTTATATTTAGCTCAAAGGAAAGAACTACGGACTTAAACAATGAGATGAACTTGCTAAACATGACTACTTATGAGTGATTGATTACACGAGTCACATACTTTGGCGAGAGGGTAAACCATGATAAATAAGGGAATATAAAGTAATAAGCTCGGGGTATAAATCACACAGAGATTAGATATAGACTACTCACAAAGGTAGGTTGACATCTGATTAGCACAAGAAATAGAAATCCTATGTAGGTTCTAATCTACTAAATCATTCATCTACTCCATCTCTACACTATCATATACAGCACAAAAGACTTTTCATCTATGTATAAGGATCATTGCTATAACAAGCCAAGACATAGCAGGACTTACTACGCAACTTTGGTTCTGCTAGACCTACCAACGGGGATGGAATACGAGAGGACTCAACGGAACCGTCACTTCCGCGATCTACCACACGACCCGGCCAATAGGGTGCATTTGCGAGTAAACGGCATCTAAGCACCATGCTTACATGAAATCTACCACCTAACCCCCGGAAGAGAGCTAAGCGCTTTGCAAACATATACATAAACTTATTACCAATCATAACCATATCAAATGTAGAACTAGAATAAACTAGGAACATAATAAATAGAAACATAATGATATTTAGAATAAAGTCACAAGAATAGATACAAGATAATACCAATTCGATGATGAAGATCCGGAATTCCGAGCACGGCGCCCGATTCTTCCTCTATCTAGTCTAAACCTATATAGAACTTGAAGATCTAGAGTATCTATTCTAATTCTCTCGGTGGAGATCTCTCTAAACCCTAGCTTTTCCGATGGCTACCTACGAATAATGAATTCTTGAATGAAATCTGCACGAGCCGGGGGGCCGGGGCTGCGAATATATAGTCCCTAGGATTCACCACGGCCATCGGATCAAACCGACCTAAACGGACGATAATTATTTATCCTCAAAGGCGGTGGAGCGGGATCCGCGAGCCTCCACGATTGGTGGAGGTGGCCGGTCGGCCGACCCATAGAGGGAGTCGGCCGACCCACCACCCCGCCCGGTGGGTCCCCGCTTCCCGTGGTTTGCCTTCGGAGTCTTCTAGAATATACAATTTTACCCGTTCGGTCTTTCTCTCTATGTAATCATGACATGTGGGCCTCCTTGGATGTTTTCCCGATAATCCCCGCGAAAACACATATTCACCAAAACTTGTGGAATCTGTCGGTTTAAACCCTAAGTCTATGGTGGTGAACAGATTATACCCCTCTTTCTCTCTGGTTGACATATAAAATTGATCATTAACAACCGTCAACAAACTCCCCAAGCTTGCCCTTTGCTCGTCCCCGAGCAAATAGCTACGAAGATGGATCGGGAGTTGCTGCAATGCTTTCATGCTTAACAAACACACATGCTCCAAACAAGAATTCATCCCCGAGACTAGAGTGAACTATCATAACTTCCAAACTTACTCATGTTTCTTTCAACCATGGGGCTTTTACCTCGCACTTGGGTCTTGAGTAGTTGAAAGACAGAACAATTAAGTCAAGCACCGTTGTCTCATGCTCTGTTGTTTCACCTGCTTCCGGAGTTTTCACAAGATTTTCAATAAAACTCGAGTTCCTTAATACAACCCTTTCAAGTCTCTCAATATGTGGTATTTTTGGATCCTCTCTAAGGCATTGAAAGGAGATATGCCTTCTCTCTTACTCTCGAATATGTAGTATTTGTGGTTTCAAGGCATTTATAGATGAGCCTTCACTCTCTCTCTCACCCCTATTCTAATAAAGGCTTATATGGAGCTCATAGGTGTGGAGAACTAATGCATTGGCATGATCGAACCATGGATCCGAAGGAACTCAACATACAACCAATCGGTGTGTGCATGTGTGGTTTTATATGTGGATGATATATAAAATAGAGAGAAATATTTGTGGGAGGAGAAGGGGTGCACAAAGGAATTATCAATGCTCCTTTTATTTGGATGAAACTTGGAACTTCTTCAACACTTGAATCTTCTTGAAACTTGAACTTGGAAACTTGACAAAGACGAGCTCATAAATTTTTCTTTCTTTTCTCTTTTTTTTTTTTTACAATTCTTGCAGCCAAAAAGGAATGAAATATTTCTTGAATGGAACACTTCTCAATCTTGACAACTTCACATTGGGAATAAATGGAACACTTGGAGCATTGATTTTGGATAAGTGGCTAGAGAAATGAACAGGGAATATTTTTGGGTGTTCACTCTCGGTGTAAGAGTAGAACAATTTCAATGGATAATAATAGGCTTTTTGTGGTGCGTACTTCCAGGGTAGAAGTAGCGAGGGGGTGCATGTGAGTGTGTGAAACCAAAATTTAGTCGTATGATGAGTTCATAAGGATACAACACACCCGACAAAGACGAGCCCTAAACAAATGAGGAGGCTTCCTATTCTAATGATCAAGTTTGGCTGTGGTAGGAATTTTAACTCTCTCGTCATATAAGGAACTCATCATGAAACATTTATAATTTTCACAAACAAATCTCCAGAATTTAATGGCACTTTGGAACACAATGAACAATGAAATTTCGGACTATCATCATATCATGCCCGTCAACTACCTAGACTTAGTTTAAGCATATGCTCCCACGATTTCAGGTGTAGAGTAAATCCAGAGTTGTCAAACAAAGTGTATCCAAATCTTGGGAGAACTCAAATTTAAAGCTAGGTACTTGCAAAGAATTAGAGCAGAGCAACTATTCATCATTTCCATCATGCAATCCTCAAGTCTACACAATTTTATTTATAACAAACCGAATTGAAAACAAACTTACTCACTCTTTTTATTTGGTTTTCATCTTAAGGCAAACTCGAAATGTAAACACACTTAGAGAAAGCAAACTTCTTAAAACAAAGAAAGCAAATTTTTATTGGGTTTTTCTAGTTTTTCTGATTTTTTTTTTTCAATGCATAAAACAAACCAAAGAAAAATAAACAAAAACTGAAACAAACAAACTGAAACAAAAAGGAAAAAAAAAAATACTTATCTTGATAATGGGGGTCCTCCCCAAGCTAGCCTTGTGGCGGTGGTGGTGGATAGTGGATGTGCAACAGGTCCACCAAGCCATGCAGCATGGAGGCAGCTTCTTCCCCGGTTCTCTTGAATGGTGCCCGGTGTGCGGGTGGTGTTCTCGTTCCACCGGAACTGGTCATTCCACCTCCGATCATGGCGATTCGTAGTGGCAAAGGTGTTGTGCTGGAAGGCTACTTGTTCATCATAGTGCTTTGGGTGAAAATGAAACTGGTGGCATCGGAGTGGCGACGTGGCTCAAAGTCATGGTGGGGTTCTTCTTCTTCTTCATCAAAGTGGTACCAAAGGGGTCATAAGAGTATCTTGGCGGCCGTGAGGGTCCCGCTCGGATGGTCCCGGCTCGATGGGTAGTAACCATAGAATGGTTGATGTGGTTGGCTTTGTGGTGGGTACACCCATGAGTTTAGTGAGTGGTGCTTTGAGGTACATTCCACTCATTGAACCGGCATGCGCTCGGTTCTTCTCGGGCGGTTTCGGCACCACGCCAAACGGTTCGCGATTTCTGTTACTCTCTCCGAGCGAACTCTTCGAGGTGCTCTCTCATTCACCGGTTCTCGCTTCGCAACTCAATATGATAGTTTTGCACATGATATAAAGCCAGTTCCGGGTTAGGTAACCGGATCGCAAAGATCACCATATTTTGCATAATAAACATCATTCACTTTCTTCAATAAGTGACCTTGGCCAAAAGTATAGAGGTCATAAAATTCTCTATGATGTTCAATGTACTCAAAAGTAGCTCCCTCTAATAACTTCAAGCTTGTGGCAATGCGGGTGATAAGCGAGCAAATGGCCACACTTCCTACTTTGTAACCAGGGGACACTCATCCAATGGTTCACTAGGAGATGGACAGAGACACTTTGTTTCTTGACAGCCGCGTATAGCAACGCAAGTCGGCTACTCGATCTTTCTTTCATCAAATCGTGGGAAAAAGGTGGCTCCTATCCAACGGTGCAAAAATCTAAGCGTAGGATGCTCTATGGCTGCGGTGCGTTGCGCTAAGTGGTACGGTACTCTAGAAATGCTGCTCCAAAACCTATGTGCATCAAAATCACCTAGTGCCGCATTTAAATCTATGAGGGTATCTTGAGGGAAACCTAGGAGGTCACTAAGGTTTCTCCAAGAGACAGAATATTCCGAGCAAACATTCTAAAATAAACTCCATTGTCCGTGTATCGAAGGGTGCTAAGGAATTCTATGGTCAAAAGCCTAATCCCCTTCTCGAGGTTTGCAAAGGAAGTCCAACCAACTAGTGGAAAAATTGTATCGAATTCTTGAGCCATACCGTCGCTAGCGAAGTGTCGGATCGATGACGGCGTGTGGATGAAACGCTTGTTCTTGAGCTTCTTGTATACATCCTTCTCCCCGAGTAGTTCTCGGGGCAAGATCGATGTTCTCATGAGAACTCTCGAGATGCCGGTGGTGGTGCGAGTGCTTCTGCAGTACTTCGGTGCTTCGGTGGTGGGTCGACACTCATGTCGGAACCGGCCACCGAGCTCGCGAGAGGCACTTCTTGTCCCGATGTTCGGATGGTTCCCGAGATCCCCTTCAGAACACTCTTCATCCTGCAAGTTGCTCAAAACAAACAAAAACAAACACTGGTGGAGAGAAGGATTAGCACAAGGTTAGTGGTTAGCCGTCCAGAGTCAGCGGTCCAGGGGTTAGTCGTTCTTCATGACAAAAAGCTCTAAACTTCAGGTCTTGATTTTGACAGAACCTCCCCTAGATTTTAGATTTTCTTTATCCTATTTGTACAGCATCTCCACTAATTTTGTGATGATCTACTCAGCACTACCCCTTCCCTTCACTTGCTACAAACTCTTGCTCACTCTTCTCACTTCTTCTCTCTTCCTACTCTTCTCCTCTTCTCTCTAACTCTCTCCAGGAAACTCGAAGTCGAGAGCAGGTGGTTTGGCTAAAATTCTGGAATGTGGGTGGTGCATGGAAGCAATGGGAGGAGGCCTATTTATAGAGGAGGCAGGGGGGAGTCGGCCGACTCAATGGTGGGGTCGGCCGACCCACCATATTGGCCAATGTGGCTGCCACTTCACATGCTATTGCGTGATCTTTCCCTCATCCAGAAATTTTGGTCGGTTGAGTGGTTTTGGCGGTGGAAAAGAGAGGATAGTGGAGGTGAGTGGAAGTGGATGAAATTATGTGATTTGATGTATGTGAGGTGTAATCTATGACATGTGGGACCCATGGTGAGGGACCCACCAAGCACTAAATGCCATGATAAACAATGCAGAAATTTAAATGAAGGTAAACTAATTTATATGCATGAAATGATAAATTTTTGTGCCACCACGATAAAATATTTTTGACGGGTTGTCACACACCGTAAAATTATTTATGTGGGGTGAGAAATTTTTATAATGCAATGCTGGAAATAAATATGCCTAAGAAAATTATAAGAGATGCAATTTAAAAATGTGGATAAATACCGAGTTACCTTTCGAGGATTCGGATTTTTTTAAAGTCCTCCGAATTGGACCTTCCAAATTATTTATTCCGCCGATGATCCCGAGAGATGCATCCTCTCGTCTCGGTGGTTGTACCGTCTCGATCTTCTTCTACCATCTTCGCGGATTTGTTGAGCTCTTGTTTCGACTTGAATGCGAATTTCTCTTCTTGCCCATTTATAGTGAACTTGATTTCTCCTTCCCGACATCAATGTGTGCATTGGCGGTGCTCAAGAAGGGTCTTCCAAGTATAAGTGACACCTTTGAGTCTGGATGCATATCCAAGACTACAAAGTCTACCGGCACGAAGAACTCTCTTATCTTGACTCGGGATGTTTTCAGCAATGCCCAACGGATAACGAACCGATTGGTCGGCTAGTTGCGTACACATTGATGTTGGCTCAAGTGCGTGTGGTTGAGCTTGTAGTAGACTAGCTGCGGGCATCACACCGACACTTGCCCCAAGATCACGAGTGCGTTATTGAAATGTTGATCTCCAATTGTGCGTCGATAGTGGGACATCCCGGATCTTTCTTCTTTTACTCGGTAGTTGGTTGAGGATGGCCGCACTACATTCTTCGGTTAACTTGATCACTTCATTGGATGGCAAAGTGGTCTCTTCTTGTTAAGAATATCTCTTATGTACTTGGCATAAGTGGGGACCTGTATGGCATCCAGCAGAGGTATATTGACATATAACTTTTGAATTACCTCTACGAACTTACCAAACTGCTCATCTGTCTGTTGTGGTCCTCTCTTCCTCCTAGGGAATGGTAGGTAGTTTGTATCTCGAAAATTTTGTCTCATTTCCCGATCTTGTACGGCTTCGTATCGATTCTTGTGGTAATACTTCTAGCTCGGGTTGGAAGTCTTCTTCTTCTCGCCACTTGGTGGTAGCATGGTTGGCCTTTTTGCTCCTTTTGGATAGGAGGATCTCTCGGGTGGAACTCCCTCTTCTTGTAGTAATAGATCTCACCCGCTCGTGGTTAGTGGCAACGAGTGCAAAGCAATGGCCAATTTTGCTAACCTTTCTTCTATCTTTTTATTGAACTCTAGTTGATCATTGATGGCGGAGGAGAAACTATCCATTTTAATACTTAAGTTTTCCAAGATTTTGTTATTAGCAAAGCAAGCCTATCCTCCATAGATGAGTTGATCTTGGACTGTTGTAGAACCAACTCTCTTAAAGTAGGTTGCTTTGCATAATTACCTGACTGAGTACCTTGATTAATGGATGGTTGCACCCAATGTGGAACCTTTCTTATGATGGGACTTGAATTCTGCTTATATGTTGCTTCAATTGCTCTTTGATCTTCCTTGTACTTGGCCCTCGGTCAAGCCGGTGGAGTAAGGCATCCATCTTGGTTGATAATGCATTCACTTCTTCTATTGCTTCTTCACTCGGTGACAATCTTGAATATTGTCTTGGGACCAAACTTTGATTATCTGCTATCTTCTCCATGAGTCTTTTAGCTCTCCCAAGAGTGAGTGATAAGAATGATCCTTCGACAGTTGCATCTAGGTGCTCACGCGTCTTCGGAGTTAATCCGTGATAGAAACCTTGCATGAGTAACCATTCTTCCATTCCATGATGGGGACAATCTTGGATATATCCTTGCAAACGCTCCCATGCTTCCGACATGGTCTCCATCTTCTCGTTGGAAATTGGTAATCTTTCCTCTTAAGGCATTGGTTTTGCCTATTGGGAAGAATTTTGCTAGAAAGGCCTTGGAACACTTTGCCCATGTATTGATATCTTCTTTATTTGCATAGAACCACCGCTTCGCTCTTCCCACTAGTGAGAATGGAAAGAGGCGAAGAAGTATAAGGTCTTCTTTAACTCCATCTATGGCGATGGTGTTTCCAATCTCCATGAAGTCCCGTAGATGTGTACTTGCATCTTCATGTACCTTTCCACCGAATTGGATAGCTTGCACCATGTTGATGAGACTTGGCTTGATCTCAAACTCCATATTATTTTGTATTGCTTTGGACCGGTGCGGATGTTCTCTATTGTTGGAGCAGAGAACTCCGCAGGGTCTTCTCGGCCATCTTGATTGGTGACGAGCTTCCTTCTTGATTGAACCGACTCGATGATCGAGAGTTTTGAATGAATCGATTCAATCCCGCTAATACCCTATATAAAATATAGACAAAGAAAAACAACGAAAAAGTGAACCCGCCAAAGTAGAGGTGACTAGTGACAATCACTCATTTTCTAAGTATCTCGTTAAGCAATTTTTCTCTAAAAGTTTATTCCGTTCCCTGGCAACGGCGCCAAAAATGCTTGTTGACACCTCTAACACCACTCACGCTAAGTTGTCATCCCTAGCATGGCGCTAGAAGTGTTGGTATAGAAACCGCTCCTCTAATCAAGAAAAATATGGGATTCGCAAGCGAATGAGATAATACACCATCGTAGCATTTTACCAGAAGTATTCCGTATCGTTATTTATATTTAGCTCAAAGGAAAGAACTACGGACTTAAACAATGAGATGAACTTGCTAAACACGACTACTTATGAGTGATTGATTACACAAATCCACATACTTTGCAGAGGGGTATACCATGATAAATAAGGGAATATAAAGTAATAAGCTCAGGGTATAAATCACACAGAGATTAGATATAGACTACTCACAAAGGTAGGTTGACATCTCGATTAGCACAAGAAATAGAAATCCTATGTAGGTTCTAATCTACTAAATCATTCATCTACTCCATCTCTACACTATCATATACAAGACAAAAGACTTTTCATCTATGTATAAGGATCATTGCTATAACAAGCCAAGACATAGCAGGACTTACTACGCAACTTTGGTTCGCTAGACCTACCAACGGGGATGGAATACAGAGGACTCAACGGAACCGTCACTTCCGCGATCTACCACACGACCCGGCCAATAGGGTGCATTTGCGGTAAACGGCATCTAAGCACCATGCTTACATGAAATCTACCACCTAACCCCCCTAGGAAGAGAGCTAAGCGCTTTGCAAACATATACATAAACTTATTACCAATCATAACCATATCAAATGTAGAACTAGAATAAACTAGGAACATAATAAATAGAAACATAATGATATTTAGAATAAAGTCACAAGAATAGATACAAGATAATACCAATTCGATGATGAAGATCCGGAATTCCGAGCACAGCGCCCGATTCTTCCTCTATCTAGTCTAAACCTATATAGAACTTGAAGATCTAGAGTATCTATTCTAATTCTCTCGTGGAGATCTCTCTCTAAACCCTAGCTTTTCGATGGCTACCTCGAATAATGAATTCTTGAATGAAATCTGCCTCGAGCCGGGGGCCGGGGGCTCAATATATAGTCCCCTAGGATTCACCACGCCATCGGATCAAACCGACCTAAACGGACGATAATTATTTATCCTCAAAGGCGGTGGAGGCGGGATCCGCGAGCCTCCACGATTGGTGGAGGTGGCCGGTCCGGCCGACCCATAGAGGAGTCGGCCGACCCACCACCCTCGCCCGGTGGGTCCCCGCTTCCCGGGGTTTGCCTTCTCGGAGTCTTCTAGAATATACAATTTTACCCGTTCGGTCTTTCTCTCTATGTAATCATGACATGTGGGCCTCCTTGGATGTTTTCCCGATAATCCCTGCGAAAACACATATTCACCAAAACTTGTGGAATCGTCGGTTTAAACCCTAAGTCTATGGTGGTGAACAGTTATACCCCTCTTTCTCTCTCTCGGTTGACATATAAAATTGATCATTAACAACCGTCAACAGGCACGCACACAGCGTCTCCCGGCGACGGCTATGGGAAAACGATAAAAAGATATTGTATTTATCAATCTGCTATCACCTCTCCTATGTATAGAGGCCGGTTGGTCTTCCTAAAATAAAGATTGGACCGAATCCCACAAATTTTTCTAAACTAAAATCTCTTTTCCTATACGGTCAACCTGCGAGCATGCAAATATTGCACGATTCCTAGTCCTCCTTGGACTTCACCCATGTATTATATTAGATTAGGGCAGATATATTGATACACGTAAGCGGTCCCATATGCTGTCTCATGCATTGCTACATAGGATTTTTTATGATGTGGAGGAAAAAAAGAGGTGAGAGAGAAGGAGGTCATTGTTTCACGAAACAACCACCTCATGAGCTAAAGTTTAGGACTATGAGGGCAGTTCCAATGCAAGACTCTATCACGAGTCCAAGACTATTTATTACAGCTTATTTATGGTATTTTGCCGATGTGGCAAAGATATTTATTGAAGAAAGAGGGAGAAAAAACAAGACTCCAAGTCTTATTTAGACTCCAAGTCTACAATGTTCGAGGTAATAAATAAGTTTAGACTCCATGGTACAGTCTGCATTGGGACTGCCCTGAGACAACTAATTTACCGTTATTGTCATGCACCTCACAATCATATTTTTATTCTCTCCTTAAATTAAGAAATTACAAGTCGTTATAAGGGCAGTCCCAATGCAAGACTCTATCACAGAGTCCAAGACTATTTATTATCCTCCTATTTATTGTATTTTGCTGATGTGGCGGCATATTTACCTCGAAGATTGTGGACATAGAGTCTAAATAAAACTTGGAGTCTTCGTTTTTCTGTCTCTCTCTTCAATAAATATACTGCCATATCAGCAAAACGCAATAAATAGAAAGGTAATAAATAGTTTTGGACTCTGTGGTAGAGTCTGCATTGTGAATGCCCTAAGACAACTTAAAAGAACAACTATTGTACATATAATCTATTAAGTTGTCTTAAATTATGTGGCACTTTATAAGACTAGTTATGAGACAACACTAATGTACATGCCTTAATATAGACATAGACATATCATTTGTTAGTTTATATTATATAAAACTAGTAGTAGATATATATTATAGATAGATACTATTATTATTATTGTATAGTATAGATGTATAAAGATCCTAAAATCTAGCAACGCCATTCGTCCATCCTCCGTGGTGTGCGTGCCCTCCGGGGGATGACCAGGAGACTTCGTCATTGCGTCCCAGAGGAGCGCTGCGCGGCACACCTGAAAAATAGCAACGCTTTTCGTTCTCATCCGCTACTTGAATGGATCGGTCCTGGAGATTCGCTCGGGTGATAACATACGGATTGACTTGGTGACTGATGGTACGAGCAAATGATGGGTTCATAAACAGAGCGAGACGGGGCGGGTTGGGAATTAGTGTCCCCGATGATGAGGAAGCAGTCTGCCGGTGAGTCTCTTCCGCTAGATGCACACACGGACGGGGACCTCTCCCTCGCAAGATGCAATTGCTCACGAAACCGACTATAGCTTGGCAGCCCATCCAAGGACGGGCACGACATAAGTTTTTTTTTCAAAAAGTGAATATATTAATATTCTAACCTCTGCATCGACTAATGCATGTAGTTGTTCCTTATTATACACTAAAGCAAAGAGGTCCAAGTAATCTTAAACACAAATTTTTGAAACAAAAAGGAAGAAGTAAAAGTGTTCCAAAGTAACATCTAAACTAAAATTCTATTAATGATCTCCAACTGTTTCTTGCAAACATCTTCATTGCGACTGTCTTAATTTTCCTGCATCCCATCATTGTTATTTGGCAATCCTCCTCCAGCTAAAGTAGGAACCCGAGAATCTGATCTAATAAATCCTTGTGAAGATAACCTGTAAATAATACGGTGCTAGGATGCTGTGAAAGACTAAGTCATTCCGAGTTAACCATATAAATTGTCGTGATGGTACGAGCCCCAACTCGATCAATCAATGGTGGACCCAAGAACGCATCACCATGTTGATGTTGTGGTCTTGTGGAGTATCAAGCTCGGCAAGATGATGGAAGACAGGAGCGTCAATGCATGGCAATAAGCCGACGCGCACGCGTTCAATCGGCAACTCGATTCAACACCCCAAATGTAGATCTGTTGCTAGACTGTCAGCAATGCTGCTGAAGAAGAGTCCCAAGGAGCAGGGCCCGCAAGGCCGGCCCAAGTCATCAAGGCTTAAGAAGCCCAACCTGAGGCCACGCTTCACGCGTCACAAATAGCAGGATCCAACTCCGGCAACAAGTCCACGACTTGGGCCAAGGATGGCCCGATCTGGTCAGGAAGGGACAAAAACCTGTGTGGATTTGGGCCTTGGCGTTCAATCGTGGAAATATATGCCCAGCAAATTCTTGTCAGTTCCTTTCTCGAGGAAAAGAAAGAGAAAACAAGCACAGTAGAAGAGGCAAGCAAACTGTCCAAAGGTAGTTTAGCATACAGATAAAAGTAGTGCAGAGTCATTGTTATTTGGAGTTTGGTTCATTTGTCAAAGTCAAACAATGGACTTAACTCGAGTGATTTGATGGAGTTGCGGTCAGGTACCACACAAGTTCAGGTCCACTCCAACTCAAATAAAGAAATATCTAGCTCCTCCTAGGTTGGTTCTTGGTTACATATATTTTTTTTTTCATTTGCCAGAACAGAAATGAAAAAGATGAGGAAGACGGCAGGAACAACCCTCTACATCCTGCAAAAGTCCTGCCTTGTCGAAGTACTCAATGCTGTCAGTTTCCTCCATTTTCCTTGGTTTCCAGCCTACATTCTTAAGTTTCTCTGATGTAAATGCCGAGATTGCAGATTCGTAGTCTTTGTTGTCACTGCAGCAGAGAGTTGCATATAGTGCAAATGTAAAGGGTTGAGGGCTAGACATTCAAGTCAAACAATAAGGACATAGGAAGAGATTCACCAGTTCACATAATTGTGGTTGGGGCAGGCCTTCTTAAACAAGTTCACCATGTCCCTTGTGCTGATCCGATCTGGTGAGCAGATGTATCTACCAGATGATTCCACTTTCTCATATACCAGAAGCAAAGCATCAGCTATGTCGTGGATATCAACTATGTCCCCGGTCAAGTTCTTCATCACCCTGGGACCTCCTATAATCAAGCAAATGAAATGAGTAGTGTCAAGAAAACTGTTGTACCCGACCAATTAGAGAAGAAACCAGAATCTCATTTCTAACATTGAAGTTAACCAATGAAAAAACTGGTGATGGCTATGCTTGCAGTTAGCATAAGGTGAGACTGAATATACAGATGATGGTTAGG
This sequence comes from Themeda triandra, assembly GCA_018135685.1. Taxonomy (NCBI): domain Eukaryota; kingdom Viridiplantae; phylum Streptophyta; class Magnoliopsida; order Poales; family Poaceae; genus Themeda; species Themeda triandra. The sequence goes on along the minus strand of JAENPR010001794.1, from coordinate 80,614 downwards.
GCTCTTCCCAACCAGATTATATTTTCAATTGCATCACATCACTACATCAGACAGATATATTTATTAGCTCATAACATCCATAGTAAACATGCACACAAACTTCAGTGCCAAGATATAAGACTTAAGAAGCGACAATATCGTTGCTCTTACTAATAGTAATAGATATAGAGGTTCTAGAACATTTCAGACACCACATAAATATGTAACTCGCCAAGTAGATCTAAACTCAGGCAAAATTACACACGGTCATCCTCATCCTGGTACATCTTGAGGATCTGTGCGCATCTAGGAAGGGCAACGTCCTTCTGGAACCCCAGAGCATTTGCCAAACGAATGTTGGATGCAACCCCGTTGTTGCTGGTGAGGAAGACAGGGGCCCTCTCACGACCAGCCACAACATTGGCACACCCCTTGTCCGAGCTGCTCACAAGGACGGACTCACAGAGCTCATGCTCATGCTCATCAGCGACAAGGATGTTGTAGGTGCCAGTGCGGTCAGTATGTCCCTCGAAGCTGCATGTCTTTGCCCCAGTGGTTTTCGATTTACAGTCGACTCTCACCTTAGCTCCTGTAATAACAAAGAATACCATATCATTGACAGTCGCAAAGAAAGAAACAGAAGAATGCCATATCACTAACAGTCGCAAAGAAACAAATAGATGACTAGTAAATCGCAGCTAAATGTTGCTCACAAACTTTTAATTACATATAAAATGAAGTTGTTGCTTCTTCAAACTTTTACCTCATCTCAATATTATCTCAGTCAGACGGACACTGAACCTAGTTAGAGACCTCGGCTCCAGTTTTGTTTCTCAGTTTGTTGCTCCCAGCCATGCCTGCCTAGGCATCACCTAGTCGCCTGGCCACATTTCCAACCGAAGTACCATATCTGCCACAACCTCCATGCATGTGTATGGCATAGCCTCACATGGAAATTTGTTACCAAGGCATCATTCTACTGACGCCAGATGTGTGAAAAGGCACACACAGGGATGACGCAATGCGCTCATAGGGGAGCTTCACGTACAGGGGAAATTGTGTGCCTATACCTTCCCACGAGAATGTGCCCCATCCCTGCAACTCACTAATTGATAGAGGCAGAGGGAAAGAGAGAAGAGAGGGAAGAGCGCCTGCCCGCCTCCATCCAGCTGCTCCAGCCCCTTCCGTTCTGCAGATCCACAGCTGCTGCAGCTGCTCAACAGCCTCCACTGATTTCACCTCCAACCTTCACTCTGTCAACTTGTGCCTCTAACATCCAACCTCTACCCCCTGATCTACGGCTGCTGCTCCCACCCCTTTTGCTCCACGGATTCGCAGCTCCTGCTGCTGCTCCACCACTGGCAGAGCTATGTGGGGGCCATAATGGGTCATGCTCAGGTACTTTTTTTAGAGAATTTTTTATGCTCATGTATTTTGTTCAAGGTTCAAAAAGGCACTACAGTGACCCACCGCCTAGAGCCTAAGCAAGCCTAGCATTTAATATTTTTATACACACACATACATTATTATACCTTAAGTAAAAGAAGGAATAGGAGATTTGTGGACATAAAGTTGGAAGAAAGGCCCATCAAAAGAGCCCATCCCACCTTATCCACTTACACTTTATCCCTTCAGCCTTCACCTCCTAAAAAAACTCCTCTCACCCTCATCCTAAAAAAAACCCTCCTCTCACTCTCACCCAGGAATACGCTTATGCCTTCGCCTCCTCCAACACCGCCACATCTCTCTCTCCCGCATGGGCATATCTCTCAGTCCGCGCATGGCGCGCCCGCTGATGCAGGTTCCTCTCCCTCTCACGCATCTCTCTCTCTGTCCCCGAAGCTGCCACCGAACATGCCCACCCCTCACAGTCGTGCCTGCAGCCTGCCTCTCCCAGCCGTGCCCCAGCCTCCGCTCATTGCCTGCTGGCCGCATCGGTGGCCCACCCACCTCCCGGCCACGCCTATCTTCCGCCTACCCCTTAGGCAAGGCGGCACCCCTCCACCTAGCGCGTCTTTTTGAACACTGATTTTGTTGCCAATGGTATTTTGTATATTGTGACTTAATTATTGATAAATCCCCCCCCCCCCCCCCTTCAATTTTAGAAAAAGACTTCTCCAGGTACAAAATGGTCTTCTTATGGGTGTCAGTCTGGGGTAGTCAACACTATTTTTGTATCGGATGTATGGATGTCAGTTTGGGATAGTCAACATCATTTCAATGCTCTGGTTTGACATCAATAACTTCACAGTTAATATTTTGAACAACAAAGACTAGTACATATTCTGTGATGACTGCCTCCCTAGACAACCAGATAAACATGCATGCCACAGAAACATGTTTGATCCATCTATGACACATAATAATTAATCTATTTCAGAGTGCAGAGTTCTAAAGATGACTCATGGTTCTGATTCATTAATTGGCAGCACATCAAGCATGAGGAATACGGCCGGATCCAGACCCCAATGTCCAACTAATAAAATACTAGTACTGAGTGCACAACCATACACTATTAGATGTCCCGACAAAGAAATCCACGCCCATGAACAATGGTCGGAGCAGCTAAGACCCTAGATCTCGCTTGACTATTCATCAGCACCGAAAGATTTGAAGCATAGTATCTCATGTCCATTTAGCTAGCATATACTCAGTGCACATCTGCTAGGTCCCCTAGAGCAACACAAGCAAGCACAAGCGGATCTATCTATATAACTAGAACAAATCTGTGGAATCGAACAAAGCAACCAGCCAGATCCATCCAGAGGGCTGGAGAGGAAATGAGTCCATTCGAATCCAAGCAAGCACGCCAGTAGCAAAGGCAGGCCATACGAGAGGGAGGGAATGGCGAGGCGTCGCACCGGCGATGTAGGTGGACGCGGGGGTTTCGAAGCCCGCGCGGCAGGTGTCGCACCAGACGCGGCCGCGCACGACGAAGCCCGCCCGGAGCGGCTGCGGGCGGAGGCCGCGCGACGCGGAGGCCGGCGCCGGCGCCGCCAGCAGCAGCGCGAGCGCGCACAGCGCCGCGGCGGCGAAGAGGAGGGGCGCGCGGAGGGGCGCCATTGTTGGTTGCCTTTGCCGGACTTGGGCACCGACACGCGAGAGTGGAGAAGTGAAGTGGAGGGTGGGGAAGGATGCGAGGCGAATGCGTGGAGGAATAATGGTCGCCCTCGCCGCGTCCATCCTCGTGGTGGGGCCGGCGTGGAATTATGTCGGCACGTGGGCGGTGGCCGGTGGTGGTGCGCGCACCGCACGTGAATCGGCACGTGAATGTGTAGTGGAACGGCGCGCATTTGCGCGCCCTGCCAAAGCGGTTGGAGGCGCAAATGATATAAGAATTGATGATTGGAAATGTACACAAGGCATAACGGATACATGAATAGATGGTTGAAACATACGTCGTAGTCCAGTGCATAGATAATGGTAACATAACTATTGTCACTTTACAATAACACACACATGCATTAGATTTCTACAAAGACTTAAAGCAGCAGGAGACTGTTTTCATGCTTGAGGTAGTGATAGGTGGCCTTCAGCGGGTGCTCCTAGGGGATGTCACTGGAAGTGATAGACTTAGCGGTCATAGTAGTCATCTGTGTTTATGGAGCAAAAGGTTGTTACATTCTGAAGGAAGCACAGTCTAACTTGGCTGTCTATATGTAAAAATGTAGATTGACGTGAATTACCTTCGATTCATAGCGTCGCGGCGTAGCCGATATCGATCATTGTCATCAAGGTTCTCTTCTTCTGCACATTTGGTAATAATTGTTATGCATGTAATGATCGTATCTATTTGTGTAAGGGTGTTAGTATATTTCATTACCGTCAATGAAGTCTTCCTCGACGAGGTCTCGGACTTGGGTGTTCGGATAAGGACCGGCCATCTCTCGTGTTGTATATTCATATGTGAGCGGCCATATCTTGTGACGAATTCACCGGTAGGCATTGATTTTTTCATACCTATGTGTGCTATGATAGGCGAGAGGAGTTGCGAGGGTTGTTGTTCAAGGAACATGATAGATTGTCTTTGTCGAAAGTGAGATCTCGACGGTTCCAATGTCGAAAAGAGTTTGTTAACTATTTGTGGGTAACGCAGGTGGGGTGGGAGGCCTATGATTTCGACGTCGAGCTTTTGTGGCTTTGGGTGTGTTTGTCGGTTTGCTTTGGGGTGGTTGTTAACGGTTGTCAACTTTTGTAGGGCGGGGTGGTCGCCCCATAGTCGGTTGTCCATGGCACGAGAGGAATGGTATGGTTTTCAATGATGAGGAACATCTTGTTCATAAGGTAGGTCGCCATGTTAACCGAATCGAGAGATGATGAGGTAATCTGAGCCATACTTACAAATATTGTGAAGGTCGATGTAGACGTCAACTTGGTCAAGAATTGCCTCCCGTATTGTCGGTAATGTGCTGCATGATGCGCCTACGGTGAAACTTTTGCAATGGTTGAACGACCTAGTATGCCGGATTGGTTGAAGTCGATGTCCGACTCGTTGATGATGGTGATGTCGGGGCAGCGAGAAACTACCCATATTGCTTTGCGGTGTAAACGTTATTGTTAGCGACAACTCGGCTAAGTGCTAAAATGATTTGACTCGCAACGACTATGCTAGAACCGCATTATTTTCGAGTTAAGGTTTATAAATTAGTTGCACTATTGTACACATTTGACAAGAGATAACAATGGTTATTTCGACCTCGATTTCATAATTAATTTTTCAAAAAAATCACCTTGGGTTTTAACATTCCTAGTAAAGTATTTGCTCGGTACAAATATACATTGAATGCAACAGTAGCAGGGATTGATCTAAGCGGTTTACTTTTCCCAAGATGCAAGCAAAGAAGACACATACTATATTACGTAAAACCGTCAATTGGTTGGACCATCTTCATCGTCATGTGCACACTAAGGATGCATCTAGTCGGCGTATGTTGCAACAGCCTAGGGGTATATAGTACACATATATACGAAGACCATAGCTAGCGAAGTGGAGGAGCATAACCATCGCAGATATATCTATGTTACGTGGTTTGTAACGATGGGCAAGGCAAATATTCTGGGGGAATGGAAGACTTGATAATGAATTTTAGTTAGAGATGTTTACCCGATAGTCAACCCGTTATGGTGTGCGGTCGATGTAGTTTAGGTTAAGGGAAGATCTCGTGCGGCGTAGAGTAGTATTAGCACGAGAGACACGAATAATAACGGATCCGATTTCGTACCTTGAGTTGGGAGCGACGGCGGTAGAAGGAGGCAGGCAACGGCAGGCTACATACCTTTGGTTCTCTTGGTGTGGTCAATAGAGGCGCAAGGTCGCCGGCGTGTTCGTCTTGGCGTCAGATCTGGAGTCGCGGACGGCGTAGAGTCGCGGACGGCGTGGAGTCAATCTCAGAGCTGGAGGCTTGCATGGTGGCCACGGTGTGGTGAAGGGTTGAGGGCGACGCGGAGAAGGGAGCAGGGCGGTAATGGCGACGGCGGAGGTAGGAAGAGGTAGACGGCGATGTGGACCGGAAATCTAAACGGAAAGGGGGAATTGGCCGATGCGGGTGGCGTTGTGAGTGTGTCGGTTTTCACCGAGGGATCCGCGTCGAGGAGGCATTGGTTTCTTGTGTGCCTGGTTTTTTTTTTTTTTTTGTTTTATGGGCCGGCCTATTCTAATTTTTGTCGGGCCTATAGACTGGCCGGACCAACGAGGTGGAGCGAGGCTTTGGCTTGCGAGTTCTACGATTTTAGCCTGGTAGAAGGTGCGGGCCTGCTATGACTTTGGGTCATTCGTGGGCTTTATACCATGGTGAGCAGTTTTTCTACTCTAGACATACATATGCAGTGTGAATTGGTTAGTTTTGCTGGCTAACCATAGTTGCAGTTCATGAGTCATATGAGGCATAACTAAAATAGTGTACATTGACAGCTTAATTATGTTCCTTACACAGGTGCATAGAACAAGATAATAGGTTTTTACACAAGGGTTTTACAGAACAAAAACACCTAGATTATGGAGGGTGCGTGGATCAGGGAAAAGTTGAAGCAAGCAGGAGCGTGGACTTGGGGCGAGCAAGGCGCAAGGGAAGAGACGATTCGCTGGTAGGTGGACAGGGTGAGCGGTTCGATCCATGCGCTGGATTATGTTGCTAGGAAGACTGCATGGGCTTATTGGACAGTGGGCCTCAGCTGTATGGTTTAATCGGCTGGGCTTTGCGGCTGTTGGGCCGTGTGTCGGTTTTTTTTTGTTAGGGCTGGACTCAGAGGTCATCTTTCATGTGATTCAGTGTGTTAGCGAAAAGCGTTTGTAATATAATGACCGCCTATAATGTTTGAATGGTAAATAAGACAGGATGTACCAACAAACGGTTGGGCAATAAGGAGTAGTACGCGGTAAATGGATTTACACTAACATGGGGAGGCACCATCCATGAATTACCGGAGTTACATCAACATGGTTGATTACGGGAGGGGAAGTGTCGGTAACAAGATAGGACTATCCAGTCTTGTGTACCAACTGACATCAGAACTACATTACTGAGATATGAGCAGACCCTAGCATTCATACTGTATTTACATAGACAAAAGAGACCTTAGCAGCGTTAGTTTGAACGTGCATGGGTGTCGTGCAGCAAGTCAGGACGATTCAGTTTTGCTGACAACATAGCAGCATAGATAATCTAACAGGGTAAGAGAAGGCCTGACCACTCTTAATCTACTTAGATACAATCAAAAGAAGCTCTAACAGTCTTAGGTCATTAGTCTTGAGTATACAAGGTTGGAGAGTGGATTTCGCGCGCAGATGTACACTCCAAAAGATGACTATCAATCTGCTGTTGAGCAAGGTGATTCTGGAAATTAGGGAAGCAAGAGGTAGTTAGACGTATGAATTCATCAAATCAGCGGGCGTCACGTGTATGGGCGTACCGTTTTTCTAGCCGTGGTCCGCAGTTGTCCTAGACTTGGAACTTTTGACCTTGTTACGCTCGCTGGATGAATGGATCTTAGATCTATATTCAGGTTACAGATGTCAGTGCACGTGGGCAACACGATGAGGAATATAGATGTGTTTACCTCTTGCTCCTACGGCGGTCATCACCGGAATCATTGAGTTCCTGTATGTTTGGCTGCTCGTCCGATGAGATAGCTTCAGTGGTAGCGTGAGACAGTTGTTGGACACGGGAAAGACACATATGATGTAGCTTTCTTGGTGCATACGCTGAAATTTGTATACAGGTGTCGAAGCTAACCTTGGTACCAGACTTGTTGGTGCTTTTGGTTTCATCAGAGGTGTCCTCAATGTCCTGTGTCTCATCTGTCGTTGCTTTGGCTACAGCGTGGAGTTGGGTGGGATTATATTTTGCTTCAGCACCTGGAGACACCTGCCCACTCCCACTCAGCAACTCCTACAGAAGAAACAAAGTAATAAGCAATGGTGTGATCTTCAGACCTGCAGTGGTGGATTTGATGACCAAGACCATGGTAGTGTTTACCTCAGCAGATGTAGGCTGATCTGGGAACAGTTTTTTAGGAGGGAGTGTGTTCTCAGCGGGTGATCTGCATTTGGGATAATGGAGTCACAGTGTATCTTATTAGCTTGCATTGTGCAATAGGGTAGAGACTCGTGTCTGCCTATGATAGCAGGCTGCACAGTTTGGTCATTATACACAGAATGTGGGTGTATTATTAAACTGGAATTTGTCAGTCGAGTAAGACTCACTCAAGACCAAAGACTCTTCTCTCGGTGTGTCATCATTGGGTAAGGGCGGAGGAGGTGTCTCGCTATGAAGGTGAGAAAGACGGGAATGTAGTTAGATCGGTCTTTGTCTTTGTAGCATGTGGTAGAAGCAGGAAGAGATGGATACGTACCAAAGAGCCACCTGACTAGCTAGTGTCTGCAATCATTAGCTGAGGAGGACTCATAAGGGCCAACTGTGATGAAAGTTGGCGGCGTGCTGTTGAGGGCATAGCTCCTGGACTGTGATCAGGCGTCCGTGGAAGCTGAAGTTGCCTAGCCCTCAGAGCTTCAACCTCATGGCCTGTAGGCACCCCTTTGATTAGATATGTCCTGGGACCTATACCACGGAAGGTGTCGTCTGTGACAGTGACCCAGAATGTGTATTTGCGAGAGATGATGTCTCTAATGGACTGTGGGTATTGGTTGGTCCGTCTGTATTCTCTCATAAGAACTTGTATATTTTTCCTGATGATCTTTCTTGAACTCACATCATAGCCAAAGAACAAAGCCTCCCCTGTCTCATCCTCTGCAGTGAAACCAAGCATGTACCTGCATGCGAACCCAGCACGAAGTGTTTTAGACCAAAAGTAGGACATTATAGGAAGAAGTAAACCATTGCAGTGAGAGTGTCTGAGCACAGAAAAACTCACAGGGTTTCTGTTTCTCTCCACTGGCATACTGGACAAATGAATGGTACTTGTTTAGTGTTCGACGCTTTTCTTGCGGCGTTCACCACATAGAACCAGCGTTTGGTTTCATCAACCGTTTATGGTAACAAGACACCTAAATCCACCATTCTACAAGGTAAAATGTCTGGTTAATTATAAGCGTTAAGTAGTGTAATGACAGGCAAGATGTAGAATAGATGGTAGTACTATTGATAGAGAGAGTGCAACAACTGTAAATGCAGAACAGCATTACCAAGAACTCGAATGGACTGGTCGAATTTAATTCAGACAGTGTTTTGTGTGGTAGTTTGCTTGGAGTTGCTTTGGGCGACCGGAGGTGCCAACCGTGGAGGGGTTGATGTATAGGCACGGGCCGAGAGAGAGTCTCGTCATCGAACCATGCATAGAAAAAAGTAAGAGGTATTGGTGATTCTGCGCACACATGGAAATCAATGGCCTAATAAAATAAGAATTCGTACCTAGAGTACAGAGGGTGTGCTTCTTTGATCTTTGGATTGAAAAACCAACGACAGAATCACCTCCACTCACTTGTGTAACATCTGTAATGAATTTGTGGTGTGTGCTAAGCTGATAATATAATGTAGTGTATAACCAATATGGCAGCAGTTTTGTAGCATAGAACATACTCGATATAAGCTTGGCTGTACATCCAACGAAAAGAGCAACAATAGATCGTGGCCCTTCGGATGTAGATGTTGTCAAAAGAGAACTAACGCAGGGCAGCATCATCCCAAAGAGTGACTTTGAATTCTTGGTCACCGAATAGAAAGAACCGGAAGGAATAATCGGTGAGAATCGAGACAAACAAAGAACCAAGAAATGAAGTGAATGAGTATTGCTTTGTTGTAACATACTCTGAATCTTTGAGGGAAACTTCTTTGATAGTGGCGAGCCGATCCTGTTGCATGAGGTGTTTAGGCTCTGGATTCCCAACCGAAGTAATTATGCCAAGAACATCTGATGGGAAGACAGATTTAGTATAAAAATGGTGCGCACAATGAGTATTAGCTGTAATCGATGGAAGTGTGGACTCACCATACAGTTTGTACTGTGCCTGGCCAACCGGTATAATGCTCTTGTAGGGCGTGATATTGTAGATGAGGTTGGGGAATGTCTGCGGAGGGTTTTTTGCTGCTGCAATTTCAGTATACTGGCATAATTCAATCATCAGCCTCTTCTGGAAAGGAGCGTAGTTCGTCTTGGACACCCTGACATTGAAATTTTTAATGATGTAGATCTTGTCCACCTCAAGCTGCGGCCCCAAAACCTGGACATCCTGCTGTAAGATCTGTCCATAAATTGCTTCGCCCTGTAAAAGATAACATACTTAAGCTCTGAATCATTTGGAAGTACATAATAAAGGTATAGATAGTATAGGCAGGGAAACATTATACCTTTTCATCAGCTAGGACAAGACCTATGTAGCGGATGGGTGCACCAGGCTGGTTGCCATTGTAAGTCCATTTCCTCATAACACGAACACACAGAGATGAGGCAACGGGGCCGACAAGTAAGATCCCCTGTGCGGTTTCTTGGGCGCTCCATGCCGCATGTTGTGGGTGCGGTAATAAGCCGAGCGCCAAAAACAAACAACCCAAAAGATATAATGAGTCACTGGTATTGTTAGTGTTGATTAAAAAAACAGGAGTGCCATCCAGGCAAAGTCACTGTGTGATAATCTGCACAGGATGATCATATTTTGTAATTTGGACAGGTGTTAGGTATTTGTTAAGCATGAATATGAGAATATATAAGAGGCATATACTGCCAGCAAACACAAATTGAAACAAGAAAGGGTCAGATATATCTAGATAAGCTGTTCTGTGCCATAGACACACAAGGCAGCACAAAATGCAGAGAAGAAAGCAAAATGACATGCATCATAAGCATGATACAACATCAGAGTCGTACAAGCTAAAGCACGACCCGTCCATCAGCACACACTTATTATATGGTTGGTTCAACAGATGTGAATGAGGCAAAGACTTCCTTGTAGACTATGTTTCTTGTTTCGTTGGTAGTTTTCCCATTTTCATCCTCAATCAGCACCTTCAGTCCTTTTCTTGAGCTAACGCGTGACATAGCCACATACAGCTGGCCATGCGAAAACACAGGTTTCTTCAGGTATACTCCAACGTGTGACAGTGTCTGACCTTGACTCTTATTGATCGTCATAGCATAGCAAACCTTGATAGGAAACTGACGCCGCTCTAGCAAGAAGGGCCATTTGTTGGATCGCAAGATTAAGGAGATTCGGGGAATGAAAACAGTCTGTCCTACATGTGTTCCAGTCATTATTGTTGCTTGTATGACTCGATCGCCGAGGTTTGTAATGATTAGTCTAGTTCCATTGCAAAGGCCATTTGATTGATTTAGATTTCGGAGCAACATTATGGGAGTACCCCTTTTAAAGTCGGGACATGTTGGGGGAAATTGTTGCCGATCAATGAATTTAGGAATTCCACGGGATACAACACTTCATATGAATCATGAGAGCCTTCGACTTGGAGATGCTATCACAAATGAGGTACTCCCTAGAATCTCCAGTACCAAAGACACGATGTGGTCATTGATAGCCTCTGCAGCTTTCGTTGGTTGGGGTTAAGATGGCCCCGTCCTTTAGGTATTTCGGTTTTTGTAGTTGTCGAATAAAGATGGGTATATGGCCTCAACTATGCATGATAATGTATCTGCATCAGTGTGAAGAAGGAGGTCATCCGGAATTGTGATCCAAGACGGTTCATCCTCTTCATCCTTAGCCCTGGATTCAACTTTACCTTCACCTATATCGAGCAACCATGTGCTGAATTCTGCAATTTGCTGCTGTGCATTGGCATCATCGGTACAGGCTGCAAGACGCATATTCTGGCTCAGCTGCAGTACAGTTACAGCAGCCTAGAGAGGCGAATTTACTATGGCAGCATCGACAATTTCTTGCCTACTACCACCCTCGACGACTGGTAATATCTGCCTGAGATCACCACCTAGAACAATAACCTTGCCACCAAAAGGTACATGCTTTAGTTCGGGGCACTCAAAGGACCGGATGTCACGGAGACTCCTATCAAGGGCTTCGAAAGCCTTTCTATTTGTCATTAAGGCCTCATCCCATATTATCAATGATGTTAGCTTTATAAGCTCGCAAGGATTGTTCCTCTCTTGATGTCACGCATTGTGAACTCATCTAGATCACACGGTATCTTGAACCTTGAGTGCGCTGTACGCCCTGCTGGCAGCAACAAGGAGGCAACTCCTGACGAGGCAACAGTGAGGACAATCCTCTTTCGTGCTCGTAGGTGATCAACAATACAGTTCCAAAGGTAGGTCTTGCCAGTGCCGCCATATCCGAAAACAAAGAAGAATCCTGGCAAGTTCTTAACTACCCTGTCAACAATAGAGTTGAAGGCTCAGGCTGCCCTAAGTTCGAGTGGCCAAAATCTTCCTCGGGCGCACTATGGACGTTGTAGTATGAAAGCCGTTCTTCAATAAGACGGTTGCATGTTGTAGAAGGGCTGGACACTAAGGCGCTCGTGGCGATTGAAATCTCTAATGTTACAAATGCCCGAGATAGCAACACGGAAGTTCATCGAGCACCGAGTCCATAAGATCATCATCACTCATACGATGGCACCTTGTCCGAAGCAAGTCCCTGTATTGGTATTGTATATCATCAGCTAGGAGTCGCCACACCTTCTCGAAGAAGGTGAACTCATCCCCAACCTCACAGAATAGAAGCATTGTCACGAAGAGGTTTCTTAACTGAGCCGATGTAGCCCAGGCAGCGGCCTCATCAAAAGTTTCATACCATTCGTGGTCATCTCCAGTGAGACCACGCGATCTGCAGGCATCTTTGAATGTTGAATGCTGGACACCGTTGTGCCATTTGAGGTCATCAAAACTCAGTGCACCCTTGACAGACAGGAGGAGGAGCCGTAGGTAGTAACGTTCACCAGCAGAAGGGTGAACAAAATGTAGTCGACCGATCTTTGGTCGGTTCTCTCGCCGTGCCTGCCACTCTCTCTTTTTTTTGTCCCATCGCCACTTTGATGGGAACTTAAGGTATGTGAGACTCCTAGCTTGAGGATGGCGGAGGTTGGCATCAAACCATTGAGTCAACATTGTTCTGCGTAGGAATTCGACATTAAGGAGCTTATCCATCTTGGCACGCGCACTGTATGTAATGAAGTTGTCATTAGGCAGATGAACAGGCAACCGTTCAACAGCAGGGGAGTGCTTGTGGATATCATATCCTAGGACACGCCAACACGCGTCATACTGACATATATAGCGGCAATTTAGGTACTCCGCAACTTCGTTTATAGTATTTGTCTCGGATCATATGGAACTGCTTTTGCCGGTACGGACCCTTTCTAGATAGGCCTTGCTGCAATCTGCACCCTTGGTGACATATTTGAATAGATATTTGACAAAAATGGTCTTGTTGCACCACTCAACATTCATATGGGCCTGATACTTCTTGAGCAAAGCAATGTTAAAGGGCACAACCGATCTGTCAAGGTGATGGCCTCCTTTCTCAATAAATAAGCCGTTGTCGCGATGCCTTTTGTATACGGCGAAGCCTTCAAAGATCAACGGACGTCTCTTGCCGGTAAGATTTTGGGAAAAATTTTGAACACTTGTTTTTTTTCATGCAAGGACATGCGGGGTTAAGGCGACCGCACGGACCATGCATCATATGTTCAGCCACAAGAGCATAGCCAAGTGGATCAACCGCGGGATCGGGTATCTCGCGGTGACAAAAGAATCAATAAGACTTGGTGTTGGATTAGGCCGTGTCGCGAGACCCGAGGATGATATGGGCATGGGGCAATCCACATTTCGGAATTCCACGGTATAAAGGGTCAGTAGACGGTAGAAGGTTGAATGAGGAAGCAACAAAAGGAATCACACACAAAGCTAATAACACAATGCATGTAAAGCACGGGGAGGGTATAGGAGGAAAGATGTATCTATACCCGCATTGCACTTTCCAAAAGCTCGGCCTTTTCGAATGTCGATAACAACCTGTTCAAGCTTCATGTGGAATACCCGCACAGCAATATCTGACCTGTCTGTTGGTCGCTGGCCTGCCTCCATCATACCCTCAGCAATTTCTGGCCATTTAGGATTGCACGTGAAGGTGACAAAGAAGTCTGGGGCACCATACTCCCTACAAATTGCCATGGCATCGTGATAGTTCTGTAGCATGTACCGACGGCCACCAGTAAAAGAGGCAGGAAGAATAGTGCGCTTGCCCACCTCATCACCGTATAGGCAACCTCGACCTAGAGCGTCTGTTATGCCTTGAATACTCTCTGTTCTTATGTCTTTTTGGTTATCCAAGATGTATTGCAGTCGGCTCTCATCAATGCAGGCACGAGCATCAACTTTTATCTGACTTGAGAGGGTGCCAGAACAGAGATATGGGTTGGGCTGGTCTGGCCTATAATGGAACATGTAGCGGAAATAGTCTTGCATGGTAACCTTGGTCCGCTTGTTCTCGCTTGTAGACTGCATACCATTGTAGAGTACACCAACTTGGAAACCTCGCTCACCAAATGGAAACAAAAGAGGATACTGCAGGGCCATGAAGGCCGGATGGAGCGCGGTGATACGGTGGAGGGCCCCCGAGTGGCTCGTATGAGTATATCCCGCCGAAAGGTATCCAAATAAAAAATCACCAACCACAAGCAACGCCACCGGTCAACAAGTGGGCGATTATACGGACAGATCCCCTTCTCTCGCCCCAATTATTCTAATGGTGAACTCCTCCCGAACATGGTCCCGTAGCCTATCCTTGGCAAAGCACGGAACTCCCTAACGAAAGGGTTGTGCTCATCCAAAGATCTCCGTCGCCTCTTGAATGATAGAGACGTCAAGATTGCTGCAACCCGGCTCGATGGATTCACAGCAGAAATTCGATTGTTGATTTCGTTGGCGTGTCATAAATATAGAGTTGTATAAATTTTGGGGGTGCACCATCGGAGGGCGGCAAGGATCCTATACGATGATGGATCTGGCCGCACACTTTGAAAACTGGAGGACCATTGCCGTCATTCATTGACCGGTCTATATTTGCCCCCATAGAGGTGAAAGAAAACAGACAATTGTACTGCCTGATATTTTGCATGAATTTTCTGGACTTTGTGTCACCATCAAATCTAGCCAGAGATGCCAGAGGTTCAGGCCACGGCTGAAAGGGTGGGATCTTAACTTTTCCATGCCTGCAACAAAGGCTGTACGCAACCCGGTCTTCACGAAAAGGAGCATCGTGATTCAATCTCTCAGCGTGCCAGAAAACCGCGTGGCAGTGTGGGCAAGTAAGCTCAGGCGCTCCAAAATATGATCTGTCCGGGTGGGAAGCTGCATGAAGAAATTGCAGCAATGAGAAGGAGCGATGAGAGGAGAAGGTAGGAATAGAAGTAGGAACTAAACACATGTTTGGCTGGAAATGCACTACCTTTTAGAGCCTCAATGAACTCCTGGTCAAAATGACCGCAAGACGAAGAGCCCTGCTGAACATTGAGGAGCCCTGAAACAAGGCATCAAGGAAGGCACGGGTAAGCTATAGATGAAGCAATACGCGAGGCGATGACTTTGAGGTATTTGGCTGAAGTTTACATCCACAGAGAAGAGAGAAGATAGTGAGCGGACCTGCACGAGCGATGGCACGTTGTGATAGTTTTTTAGCTCGTTTGCGTCGTGCTGCAGTGCATTCTGCGGTGCTGACCTCATGGCGATCAGGAACAAACTGGGGCCCCCATTTGGACATCATAGCCGACCGTTGAGTTCCGCGTGAGGTCAGTAGCGGATGTGGAGCAAACGATGCGAGATGGGATAGAGATCGGGGAAGGAAATCCGAGATGAGGAAGGAAATCTAGGAAGTAAGACAAAGCACCACTCTGTCATTTACCCGATTCGGAATCCGTCGAGATCACACAAAGAATGGAGGCAAAGCACGGGCCGAGACGGGAGCTGGACACGACGGCGTTTACGGCTAGCTCGAGCCGAACTTGCAGCAGGTGAGGAGAGAGCATGTCGATCACTCGGACCAGCTGTTTTGGGCAAACGAATAGGAACTAAGAGACCATAGCGAGGCATAGAGGGAGAGGAGGAAAAGAGTGCAAGATATTGAGTAAAGAAACACCCGGAGAGGTGTGCAGAAGTACATACAGGACCCTAGAACCCGTGTTGCCACCTCGGCTGGCGTGCCAGGCGGAGTACACACCGAGTGTAGACCTAAAGGGCCCAATATATACATGTATACATATATATATTCCGCAAGGAACACAACAATACAAAGTTAGTCATGAGTAGTAAAAGCAAAACATGGAGGAGGCAAGCAGCCAACAGAACCCAAAAAACCAAAACAACTGATGGACAAACTAAACACAAACCTGAACCATCAGGTGGGCCGCTGGCATCCATAGAATGGATGGTAGAGGAAGCAGAGGAAGGCGGAACGCAGGGCAGAACGAAGCAGCACAATGAACTAAGGCATATGTGAACACAGATGATGGCATTATGGAAGCAAAACACAACGTAACGGAGCTTCTTATATAATCCTAGAAGGAAGAGGCTAAAGACGGAAACCAATTCACTAAAGAAAAAGGTAGGAAGCTGCAGAGCAGAAAGCGTTGGGACACAAGGCGGCAGCAGAAGCAGATAAGAGCACAGAGGCGACAAGCGCCGCCTCGTACGAAGGTCAAGGAACATCGCATCCGATGCAATCCAATTCCTCAAGCACTTGCTGGGCACACCGTGAAATGTCCGAAGGCAAAGAAGCGAGAGGTTTCTCCAAGCGAGCCACGACGCGCACGCCAGACGGGCCCCAGTGTTTGCAACACGAAACAGGTGGTGAAGGAGAATCTGCTGGCGGTATAGCTGGGCGTAGCTGTAATCAACCACAACGAAAGCATAGACGCCCTGGAGGAACCTAACCGCTTGGTAGGAAGCATCCTCGTAGGGGCCAAACTGAGCATCATCAACCATGGACCAGAAGAACAAGCGGCGCGGGACATCATAAGGGAAAAGCACAGGCAACTCAATCTCTATACCACTTACAACAGCACCGTCGTCCATGATCTCAGACAACGGCGCAACCAAAGGGAGGGTGCAGCGACGCGCAACAATCTGAAGAATTGACAACGAGGAGACTCTAACCGAGAACATCGGCCAGCAGCAGTGCACTACGCGGAAAAAAAGGCAAAAGGGAACACAATAGGGAGCACAAACACAGCTGAGCCGGGTGAGACAAGATTCTTGGAGAAGAAAGCGGCGCAACAACCAATATAACCAACAGGACAAGCCCTATAAACAAGGCAGGAACTCAGCAGCGCAGCAGACGTTTAAAGCAGAATGAACATAAATCAGGCATGCTCCGAGAGTTTTTTTTTTTTGAAAACAAAAAGGAGAAAAAAAAGTTACAAACAACAAAGGTGAGACTCGAGAGTACACTTCGCAACAGGAAGGCAGCGTAATCATAGAACGACAGGAAGAACTGACAGAGCATCCATACCTAGAAACGAACAAGAAGAGGCAATAAAGGTGATGATGGGTCACAGAGAAGCCAACAGATGAGACCGTGAGACGGAGAACCTGCAGAGGAAGAAAGCAGGGCAACTGTAAGCAGCACACCAAAAAAATCCCAGCTATTCAATTTTGTGCACGAAACTGTCATAAACCAAAACCTGTAACCATGGGCACCGAAAAGCCATGGATCATAGCATCTTTACCTAGGAGAAAAGAACAACAACCAAGCACAAAGCAGAATCGATAACAAAGATTTCGATGATAAATATAAGCTAATAATTATTTTTTTAATGATTTCATTCATATTTTTATCTTATCTATTTATACACAAAGCTATACGATGCGAAAGGAATTTGCAAATACACCATCTCATAGACAAGTGGATACTTTTTTTCATCCCACTACGTATATAGCACATAAAGAAAGCCTAAGTGTGTAGCAACCAATATAACCAACAGGACAAGCCCTATAAACAAGGCGGGGAACTCAAAGAAATAAGCAGCGGAGACGTCTAAAGTAGAATGAACATAAATCGGGTATGCTCCGAGGCCTTTTTTTTCTTTTGAAAACGAGAAAGGAAGGAAAAAAAACAGTTACAAACAGCAAGAGACTCGAGAACACATTTCGCAACGGGAAGGCAGCGTAATCATAGAACGACAGGAAGAATTAACAGAGCATCCATACCTAGAAACGAAGAAGAAGAGGCAATAAAGGCGATAATGGGTGACAGAGAGGCCAACAGACGAAACCGTGAAACGGAGAACCTGCAGAGGAAGAAAACAGGGCAACTGTAAGCCGCACACCAAAAGGATCTCAACTATTAAATTTTGTGCACGAAACTGTCATAAACCAAAACCTGTAACCATGGGTACTGCAAAGTCATGGATCGTAGTATCTTTACCTAGGAGGAAAGAAGAACAAGCAAGCACAAAGCAGGATCGATGACAAAGATTTCAGCTGATAAATCTAAGCTAATAACTATTTTTTTAACGATGTCATTCATATTTTTATCTTATTTATTCATACACAAAGTTATATGATGCGAAAGGAATCTGCACATACACCATCTCATAGACAGTGGATATTTTTTTTTCATCCCACTATGTATATAGCCGATAAAGAAAGCCTAAGTAACGCAAGAGACAGATCCCAGTCCGATGAACTACGAAGCATAGAACTAAACAAAATAATTAAATCACATAGACCATCTCATAGACAGCGGATAATTTTTTTTCATCCCGTCACGTATATAGCAGATAAAGGAAGCCTAAGTAATGCAAGAAACAGATCCCAGTCCGATGAACTACGAAGCATAGAACTAAACAGAATAATCAAATGTAGCGTAGGCTCAAGCATCCCAGGCTCAGGCAAAAAAGAAGGTGAACTAAAGCATCGTCCGTCACCAATAGACGAAACCATGGAAATCCAAGAAGAGACGGGCCGTCCGGAGGAGCATACCCGCAGCGACGGCCGGCGTGCTAGGTCGCGAAGGCACACCACACTGGGAACACTGAGACAGAGAAACAATGTATCAAACGTAACGGAAAGCGAGGAAGACGGACGAAAGTCGTGAGGAAGAAGCACGAACCTCAGAAGGAAGCCACCGGGCAGCACAGGTAGATCGACGACGGCGAGAGGAGCTGGGCGTAACCCTAGAGCATAAGCAGATCTGGATCGGCGGACCTCCTGGCGACGAAGGCGGGCGCGGCCCATGCGTCCCCGGACCGCGAGCCGCAGCGCGTGAGGAAGGAAGAGGATCGAGCACCCCGCCCCCGCGGCGGCGAACGGCCGTGGAGGCCCCAGCGGCGGCGACCGCACGGGGAGGCCCCGCGCGGCCCCGGGCGACGGGCCGCGTGAGCCCGGCGAAGACGACACCCGGACGCGGAAGCGGACCGGCCGCAACGAGCGGCGAGAGCGGGGGCGGGAAGATGCGGCGGCAGCGCAAGAACGGCGACCGCCGTCGGCGTCAGCGACAGAGGCGGAATGAGAAAGCAGCGAGGAAACCGATAGTGAGCGAGGAAAGGCGGAGACGGTCGGGAGACCGGAGACGACGACCGCGGAAGAATCGGCGACGTGGACACACGGTAGCCAAGCGGTAGCAATTGAGGCGACGTGGACACACCGAACGGTTTTCGGACGACGTGGCCGGCCCAGCCGGCCAGCAACCATCATAGTATGGATGGATTTAATCTGAGGGACACCGTTGCGGGGGATTTTGCTTTTTTACCATCATATGGCTGTTCTCCGATTCTCACTCTTATAATGAGTCATTCATTTTTACCATCTTTAAAATTTGTGCGTTGCATTTGGGCCATATTTGAAAATCTGGCAGGCCAGCCTAGCTGACACGGTGGCGCTGACTCAGCACGGGCCGGCGAAATGACCACACTGTCCCTGCCCTTCTTCTCTCTATGCTTCTCTAACTGCATCTCCTCTCACTGCCATGTGGAGCCCATTCGTCAGATTCGTCTTCTACCTCTAGCACACCACGGTCAATGCTGAGCCGATTCAGCCGTGTTGGTGGTGGTGTCTGACCTCGACGTGGAGAGGCCATGGTGCGGGCGAGCTCCGGCTCCATCAGTTCGGCTCCGCCGACGCCCACAGGCTTCGGCCCGTTCCCTTGCCCTCTGTCCTTGAGCACAGCCTCGATGGCGCATCTGGCCATGGCTGCGGGCGAGCTCGGCCCCGGCGGCGCGGCTGCCATGCCCGCGGGGGAGCTCGGCCCCGGCGGCGCGGCTGCCATGGCCGTGGGCGAGCTCAGCCTCGGCTACGCGAGTGCCCATGTGTAAGGTCCTAGATGGCTAGAGGGGGGTGAATAGCCTATAAAAATTTCTACAAACTCACTAAGCAAACTTCGTTAGATACACAAACTAAAAAGCAAGTTTTGCTTAGCCTACTAGAAGTTGCAAGCCTCCTATCCAAACAATTCTAGTAGGTGATCACTAGCACACACAATAGCTACCACTAGTGATCAAGAGTTCTACCCACGGGATTTAGTCTACACAAGAAGTGGTTCCCGACCGACCACACAAGCAATTCTACTTTGCAAGAATGTAAACAAAGTAATACAAGAGAGGGTAGGAGCTTGTTATACCAACGCGTAGAGTCGAGGTTGCCAATCACCAAGAGATGAACAATCAATCAATCGGCAACACACAATCGGAGACCAATCACCGGGAACAAAGATGAACACAATTATTTTTGTTCACCCGGTGTTCACTTGGGCATCGCCAAGCTAGTCACCGGTTGTGTCGACCAACACCTAGATGGTTCTTCGGTGTGACCCTCAAGTCACTAGCCCCTCAAGGCTCGCCCCGCAAGGCACCGCAAGACACCACTCTCAAGCGAGGTACTCAACGACACGCGCAATCCACTAGGATGCTCTTCGTGATCCCCACGAGGTGAGCTCAAACCTCTCACAACCAACCGGAGGTGGCCAAGAACAATCACCTTCTCTTGCCAACGCCTCCAACAATCTCCAAGCCGACTAGGAGCGGTACTCTCCAAGAGTAACAAGAAATCCACCGGTAAAACCACCCACAAGTGCCACTAGATGCCCTCAAGCAATGCAATGCACTAGGTGATCTCTCAATCTCACTTTGGATTCACAATCAAGCAAGAGAGATGAGAGGGAGAGTGTTTCTTCAGCTCAAAGGATGAATGAATGAGTTGGGAGAGCCAAGAGTAGGAGCCAAGCCCGGCCTCCCATCTATTTATAGACCCAACACTTCAAACTAGCCGTTACCCTCTCGGGGACAAAAATTCACTGCGCCGGACGCGTCCGCCGCAGGCCGCCGGACGTGTCCGGCGCCTCAGCCCGTGCGCGCGCCTCAGACGACCGTTGGTGCCGCGGCCAACCATGTGCCGCCACGTCGGCGTCCGGCGCTCGCCGATGCGCGTCCGCCGCCCGCGTCCGACAGACCGGCCGAAACTCAGAAGTTTCTGGTCCGCGTCCGTCGGCCGCCGGACGCACGACCCGCGTCCGCCGCCTTCAGATGGCCCAGCAGCCTCGCGCCGAAGCCCACGACGCGCCGGACTCTGCACAGTGATCGGCCCGTGTCCGCCGCGTGCGTCCGCCGCGCGTCCGGCGCTCTGACTCCGTCAGCCACCAGCTCGAGCCGATTCAACACGCGCCGGACGCGTCCGGCGCTGCAAAAACTCCGTTTTTCAGCCCGTCGAGACGCCAACTTCTCCAGCATGCTATTCAACAAGTATACCAACTTGATCAACAGAGATAGCATGAATTCAACCAAATTTTGCATCCGGCGCAATAGAAAATATGCATCCATTTTTCCCGAAAGCGCCGAATCCCGCCTCACAGGCTCGGCGGGAGGAAGAGAGGGACCCAAACCCATCTCTACCCTGCAAACCACGGCGCGCCCAAACGCCACCTTTGTAAATGTGCCAACACCACCAAGTGTACATCTCCATGTGCTTGTGTGTTAGCTTTTCACAATCATTTTCCAAAGGTTAGGTTAGCTCACTAGGCCCTACATGCAATGCACTTCATGAATTCACCTAGTGGCACCCGTGCGTCGAATAGCCGATAAGACTTCCCCTCTTAATAGTGCGGCTATCGATCCTAAACCACTCACACCCTCTATGGTGTCTTGAGTGCAAAACAAAATGGCCCTATCGGTTATACCTTTGCCTTGAGCCCATTTTGTTCCTCCAAATGATATGAACGCTTCACACCATCATGTGACCGTCTCGATCCATCGACCTTGACTTCACTTGCCCTTCACCGTGCATCGGTCCATCGGCGCCTAGACTTGCCCGAGCTTCACCATCGCATGGTCCTTCACTCCAAGCCTCAACTAGCCCTTCACCTTCAACACCGGTCCATGGAGCCAAGCATCATCTTGATCTCCATCTTTGATCACATGACGCGTGTCATGCTTCATATTCAATATGCTCATCATGTGGACAACCTTTCTCTAAATCAACCACTTAGATAAACAAGGTTAGTCCATGGTTTCATCAATTAGCCAAAACCAAACTAGGGACTTTCACCATGGCGGTGCAAAGCGGTCACATCTGACATGTGAATCGGCTCAGCATTTGACCGTGGTGTGCTAGAGCCTAGAGGTGAGAGATGAAGCTGACGGATGGGCCCCACATGGCGGTGAAAGGAGTTGCAAGACATAACTATCGAGAAAAGACAAAGAGAAGAAGGTCGGGGGCAGCTTTGTCTTTTCGCAGCTGTCTCCATGTTGGCACTCGACTGGGCATGCCACGCACGCAAAAGTGCTCGTTTCTGGCAAATTTGTAAGTGTTGTCTCTTTATGATGGTAAAATATGCAAGGGTCGTTTTAAGAGTGAGAACCGGACAAGTGCAAACCATTATGGTAAAAAACCAAAAGCCCCCACCGTAGCGAGGGTGGCTGGCAGGCTAGCGACAGTGCTGGGCGACGGCTGCGCGAGGGGGCAGGGGCTGTTGAGTGGGCGACGACGGCGTCGGCGGTGGATGCGGCGGCGGAGAAACCAGGAGAGAGAGACGAGACTGATGAAAACGATAAGGCAAATGAGTGGACGAGCATTGCTCTGAGCTTTTGGTCAAGTAGCCAAAGATGGTACGCCCCACATGTAAGTGAGAGCGTTAGGAGATAGAAGACCAATGCTACCGTGAGCCTAGAGGATTCCGTATGCAAACTGGAGGTCCATATGGTGGCATTTGTCTTTCTGGTATTGTCTCTCCATCCCTGAGCAACATTGATACAGTACAGGCTATGTCTACACCCAAAAAATACAAGCGGCGCACTAAGCGATATCACCAACATCCAGTTTCTTTAACTCGTAGAAAAATTGGCGATAGTTTAAATAAAAAAATGGAGATGGATCATAACTACTTCAACCTTGCTGTTTGGATGGCTGCATCCAACAAAACCTCTTTGTTAGAGAAAGACAAATACCACCATATGCAACTCCAGTTTGTTGTAAGTTGATATATTTCTTCAATAATGTATAAATAAATCATATATATTATTAGTTGCATCACTAATCAACTAATAATGACAACATTCCAAAACTCAATTTGGACGAGATCCACGGTGTGTTGATTCGATAGACTATAAAAAACTAGCAAAATTGCTACAATGCGGGCCTGATAAAGACTATTGTACCACTATGAGATATGATCATTAATACCACTATGAGATATGATCATTAAACTCATTTTGAAAACTTATATTTGTTTTTGCACTTATAGTCTTTGTGTTTGTTTACAACTACTATTGCCTTATTTTCGAGGCAGGTTCTATATTTTATTCATGTTTGACATGATTAACGAAATTGTGCATGTTATGGATTTGCATGCTCCAAATCTATGGCACATTGGGATTGATCCAACCACGCCATATTATACACAAATATTGGAGATAGTTTTTAGTCATTTCAATCTCGCCATGACATTTGCTAATCTAGCATGGAAGGACGAACTGGTAACAACTTATATTGTGTTTTATCTTATCTCATCTTATTGTCAAAATATAGTCATTTCATTTAACTACAACAAACAAATATTTGCTTTGTCCTTTTCCAAGGAAACGACAATCTTCCTTGTCTACAACTACATAAAGTTGTGGAACGACAAAAAATTAGCGTCGCTTATCAACATAGTAAGCATACAAATTTTTTATGTGTATTTTATACGTTACATAGCAAATTAATAAGTTTAACTTATTTTCGTTTAACTCACAGAACTCGGAATCACTAAGGGCATAATTTTTAGTCAACATTTTGAAGAGTAGCGCAAAGGAATGCACATATAATATTCCTGGAGAACTGCTAGATCTACTTAGACTCATAAATTAGTAGGGTAAATATATATATCAGACATGACTTTATTATGTCTTTGTTATGGATGAGTTTATTCAAGACAATATACATGCTTTTATGTAACTGCACGTGACTTAAACTATTGAAAGATGTCATTTTTTTTGTTATTTTTATGTGTTTTCTAGAATAAGCCATAGCGTTAGCACGGGCATTATACTAGTCAATAAATAAATATGCATTTGTGGCAGATTAATTGACAAACATATATTTCAAAAAAAAAATCCATGATTACATATCAAATTTGTATAGTTGTTTGGTCTGACACATGTGGTGTTTATTTGTTAATTACAGGTTACGTTTTAATGACAAATATCTGAAGTAAAACAAGTCTTCAACTCTTTTTTTTGAACTTTTCATCTCTTTTAATCAAATCTCATGTGTTTAGGAATCCTGCGGTTTCAATTTCTATGTTCCAAACACCTCCAATTTATATTTTCCTGTATTTTCTTTTTGTCTATTTTTCTATAATACATGCATTTCCAACCATTGCTCTGTTTTGCATTCCTTCGTTTCAAATAGGCCCGGAGACTTTTTGGCAAAATTTTGGAGGAAATCGATTCCTATAGATTGATGACGTCACATACCGTTATGGAACGCAGAAGAGACGCCGGTGATTCCAGAGGAATGGAATTGATCGCACACAAAGCAAAGGAAATATAAACATCCAGTTGGAGCTCTGGTCCAACTCGAACACCTAGTTCCTCCTAGGTTGGTTCTTGGTTACATTTTTTTTTCATTCACCAGAACAGAAATGAAAAAAATGAGGAAGACGGAAGGAACAACCCTCTACATCCTGCAAAAGCCCTGCCTTCTCAAAGTACTCAATGCTGTCCAACAAAGTTTCCTCCATTTTCCTTGGTTTCCAGCCTAAATTCTTAAGTTTCTCTGATGTAAATGGCAAGAATGGAGATTCACAGTCTTTGTTGTCACTGCAACAGAGTTATTATATATAATGTAAGATGTACATGCCTGAGAGCTAGAAATTCAAAAATGGGCTATATTACCCGGTCGCGAAAAAAGAGCTAGAAATTCAAGTCCAAACAACAGGTACACCGTAAGAGACTCACCATATCACATAATTGTGGTTGGGGTAGGACTTCTTAAACAAGTTCACCATGTCATTTGTGTTGATCCGATGTGGTACACAGATGTATCTACCAGATGATTCCACTCTCTCATATACAAGAAGCAAAGCATCAGCTACATCACGGACATCAACTATGTTCCAGGTCAGGTTTTTCATCACCCTAGGACCTCCTATAATCAAGCAAAAAAGAAAAAGAGTAGTGTCAAGAAAACTGTTGTACCCGACCAAATTATAGAGAAGAACAAAAGACAAATTACAGAAGAAACTCAAAATCTGATTTCTAACATTATGCTTGCAGTTAGGCATAAGGTGAGACTGAATTTACAGATGATGGTTAGGGCTCTTCCCTCCGTGGCCAATTCATCAAGTAGATAAACTTTATTTGGGAATGAACTTTCAAAAGAGTAGCCTAGCTTTGTTTTAAGGAAAGAGTAGCCTAGCTTTCACTACTACTAATGTACTGACTCTGATCCCTTCTACAGCCCATTAACCACATCAAGAGTTACTGAATGCTAGTAAGTTTCAGACGATCGAAGGCAAGGCAATCACCATTCGAGTAATCATCCTGTTAATCAATAATTGAAACTAGCAGGAATATATACAGGATACCTTTTATAATGTAGATGAGTAATTCACTCGTGGTATTGACTAGAGGCTGCAGGAGTGGACCTAAAACGAAACAAGGGCAAACTGTAACAACAGTTAGTCCATTCTTCTCTCCATACTTCCAATGCAGTCTCTTCAGCAATAGTCTTGGCAGCACTGTACCAGTCCTGCAAGCACAACTAGGTTGGCCCTGCTTAGTTCTTCATGGTGATACTATTAATTAGTAATATGAACTGATAACAAATTGCAAAGTTGATGGTTACTTTTCTGTGTAAAGAAAATGAAATAATATTTCTAACCTCATTCTTAATGCATAGATTTTTGTCCGACCAGCAACTCTCATCTTTGATTTTATCTGGGGGCCAACTCGGATTAAAGTGAGCAGCAGATGTGGATGAAACCACGACAGCTTTCTGAACATCATTCGCCGAGCAAGCCTGAAGAACATTCAGAGTGCCTTTGACAGCAGGAGCCAATACCTCTGACTGCATGGTTTAATCAGTATAAAAGCTTTTATGCAACTACATTAGGCAATACTTGTAACATCCCGAAAAATCCATAAATTAAAATCACTCGCATTAAAACTTATTTTAAAAATCTATTTTGAAAACTATAAATCATTTGAGCTCTATCATCTCATTTGCACTTCTATCCACCACATATATATCTCCTTCTCTTCTCGCTCCAATTATATTCTGCGCATCGATGTGCCAGCATCGCCCGTGCCCGTCCCCCACCTCTCTCTCTCCCTCGCTTTGCTCGCCCCCGCCCGATGCCCGACAACAGCGCGTGCGCCGACCCCACCACCATCGCCGCCGCGGCACGCCCGTGCCCGAACCCCCTCGCCGTCTGCGCTCTCGCGTGACGCCGCGACACGTGGACCCCACCACCTCGCCTCGCCCGTTGCGCCGAGGGACCCACCTCGCACTCCCTCTCCCTCCTCCATGCATAGCAGCAACACGACAAATGCCTGCTATATTTTTACCACGCACAGATAGCAGCACCCAACGGCTCCACACCATTTTAACCAGGCATTCAAATCACCTCAACCAGACCAAGCAGCCTCAACTTGCTCGCATGCACACAACAGCTCCTCATCGGGAGTTATTAAAAGTCTCTCCCCTTTGCTCGCACGAGAGCAATCGAAGCATTGGTGGCTCCTCGACGTGCTGACACATGTCCTTGTCTATTTTGCAAAAAAAATTCTTAAAGTTTTCGGAATCAACCCATAGTCCAACCCCTTCCCACCCTGCAACCCTATCCTGACCTCTCGAACCCATTGTCTCCTTCCTCTCCTCTCCCCGTCGCCGCCGCCGCCTCCGCCTCCTCCACATCTGCACCCCTCCTGCACAGCCGCCGCTCAAGATGGAAGGTGATGGCCTCTGCGACACAGGGAAGCACAATATCAGGAGGCACCTTGCCAGCTCCCACGCCGGCACGCAGATCTAGCGAAGCTCGCCAGTTCCTGCAGCCATGGTCGGCAGATGAAGATAATCAGCCACGCTCCTCTTGCGTCACTAAAGAGGCTCGAGGTGAGAATATTCTGCACATATTTTCTTGATCGATGTCCTCGCTCAGAGTTTTCGTTTGTGGGCTCACATTTCAATGATTTCACGTTCTGGATTCAATGTTTCGAGCACAGAAACAGTTGAGTAACAATGGCGAAGGAATTCAAGCCAGACGTGACGTTGTCCAGCTCCTCAGCGACCTTCTCCATCCTGTAGGTATGCTGCTGTCCCCACGGTCCTGATCTGACAATCGTCGTACGTTCTTCCATAGCTGTCGATTGGGTAGATTTTTCATTCAGCCGCACCAATTTTGTTGTTGTGTTTCATGCATGTCAAATACACGATTAAACTATTGACATTACCGTCAATAATTTTTGCAACCAAAATTGCCTTAGATTGCAGTCACGTCTGTTTCATATCTTCATTTAAGGCCCTTGTAAATAAAAAAGGTGTGGTGGTAGGTAGCACTTCTAATGCATAACTTCAAGGGATTTCCCTGTGTGTAACTCCTTGTGTTTCCAAACTGCTTGTACTTCCTAATTTCCTAAATAAATATCCTTTTCTACCAGCCTTTCAAACGTGTGTATTTTGCATTTTTATGATAAGAAAAAATAGGGACAAACATGATTTTGTTGGTGTCCTGACTCGCGACAAGACGAAATAGGTACAATCAGAGTCATACTTGTGTTGTTTCCCTTGTTTCTTCCAATGGTCAGTAGAGCCAGCTGATTTGGTCTTGACAGAAGCCAGTCTGGTTGAAAATAACTAGGGATATCTGCCATTAAGTTTTGACAGATTACTCAACGAGCATAACTCTGATCCCAAAAAGAAATATTTTAGCTAGCCAAGGGTTCAATTCTGTGCCTTGTGAATGGTGCCAGCATGGGTAGGATTTTCCTAAGACCAGCTTCCAATACAAAATAGTTCTCTCTAAGCTATGAATGGACAATAAGGGGCAAATTATTTCCACTGACTCCAGCAATGTTTGCATTTTTTATCTTTTTAGATGACAATGTGCTGAAGAAGTTTCATGTAAACAAAACTGAATGATTTCTTAAACGGAGAATGCATTGGCTCAATAGTATGATTATGATTATGAATAATTTATGCATTGCGACGGCAAAGAGGAAGAGAGATACTACTATTTCTGGCCTGGCAGATTTCTTATTTCTTAGGGTCCTGACAGATTTCTAATACCTCCTAGAATACATTTATGCTTTCTTTTGCAAGGCATATTTGTGGACTGATAAAAAACGAGAATATGGGAGATGTTTGCTAAATACAATTAGCACAAAAAGGGGCATTTAGATAGACAGATATATCCAGGATGCATAGGCAACCTGAGCATCAGCAAAGGTTGGTGACATCTTCAAAGCTTATATTCCGGTGTATGATATTGTTGGTTTCTTGAAGATGTTACTTCTGGCATGTTGAAAATAAGACTTTATATAGACTGGGAAGAATATTTCTCCTGAGGTGCATTGCATTTTCAAAGATGTGGCTGCAGGCTGGTTGGTGTGACTGTGGCCTATAGGAGTATGAGTTGGCCTACAAAAGTTCTATATGCATTTGTTAGGGCGGTGGCTGTTATCAGATTAGTGACTCAATGACTTAATGAGAACTCAAGCACAAAGTTGCTTCAGGAATTATGAAATTATTTTGCAGACAGTAGTCTGAATACGTGATCTCTCTAATGCATGGCTGTAGTGTTGATAGTAGAAAATATATCCAATGTACGCCAAACCATCATAGAGATGTGGAAAGTAGTGCTATATAAAGTAGATTTATTGGAAAAAAAATCGTGTAAAAATATAAGGTGATTATTTAATGTCATTAGTCTATTAACCAGCTAGATTGGTGCAAGATGTATGTTCTTGTCCTTGATGGGTAGGTTTGGAGTATTTGGGTTTGGAAAGTATTGATTCTTTGAAAGAAAGATTTTCCTATGCTTTCAGACTGGATACAACAGAGCGTATATATCAGTGTTTTGCTTAATTAGATATAAAGCCATTTCTATCAAATGTGGATAGTAGCTTTACGTCGATCAACTGAGCATTTGAGACTAAGGAATGCAATTCCCATATATTCAAGACAATGAGGAGTCATGTTCAAGAGTAATATCCCAAGTTGCATTTGATTTCTGATGTGTCAATTAACATCGCAACATTTTTCTCTATGGAAATTTATATTTAGTTAAGACAACATGGCATGTGTTTTAATTGGCAAGATCATATATTGTATTCCTTTTAGTACAGTCAAGAGGAAAATCATATATTTAGTACACTAAAGCTTTCCTTTTTACATATTGTATTCATGATTCTGTATCCTGTTATGGTCAATACAATTACTTCGGGGTCTCAGAAGAAAAATGAATGTAATATTTTGAACCATAGCTGATTGTTTTACTTTTTTTTTAAAAGATTGTCGCAGTTGATGCTGGTACAAGCAACAACTTAACATGAGATTTCCTTCCTACTTACAGTGAAATTAAAGATGCCTAATCTCCAGAAGATGAGGATCACAATGCTTTTGACCGCACCAGTTTGTAGACAACTTGTGTTTGCAATTTTGCATAGATGTGACATGTTACATTGTTGCCCAGCTCTGTATTTTGAAAACTTTATGGCTGCGGTCATGAATTCCGACCATGCATACTCAATAGAGTGGTCATGCTTGTAATGAATGGTTGTATAATGTATGGCTGAATAGAACCACGATGGTAGGGCACAAACTGTACAATTTTGTGCTATGGTGATAGTGCTTCTAATGATATCATATCCTTGATTTTTGGTAGTTGTTCTATGGTGATAGTGATGATGATTATGTTTGGTGTTTTATCCATATCTAGCATTCATAAATTGTATTTTGTTTACAAACGCATGGTAGGGCGCCCGAAGGGCGCCTGATGTTCTAGTCGTTTTAATTGCAAGTCCCTCTGCATGTCAAGAATATATGCATGCATGCAACTCAAGCAAGCAGCCCCTGCCTTCCTCGCTATACGCCACACCGCCCTGCCTACCTTCGTCGTGCTTCGCGCTGCAAGCCTCAAGCACGCACAGGAAGCTACCATTGATGGCAAGCATGTAGGCCGGTGGCACAGCAGCCTCCAACCGCCTACAAAAAGGCATGCCGAGGTGCTCTCCTTCGCCCCTAGCAGCACGCTCAGCTCGCTCACTTGCTTGCCTGCTAGCTCTTGCTTCACTTCGCCTCACGTATACCATATACGGCCGTGTATACGAGCCGAACTCAACCATCATCGCAGGACGAGGTGAGCAGCCCATGGGCATCCCCTTGCTCTTCCCACCCTCTCTGGTGCCTTGTTGTTGCTCCTCTCCTTCGATTCCGCGATGTCCAAAAGCTCTAAGAGCTCTCGGTCATGGCGTCGTCCATGCATGAAGCACGAAGAACACCCGTGTCCTCTGCTAGCTTCTCTCTCTCCTTTCCCATGCATGTGTGTATGACGCGTGGGCCCAAAGCTACAACCCCATCCAAATAGTACATACACAGCAAGCGCCATGCACTACCAGCCAAAGGACTTCACGTACACACACATTCCATAATCGCGCTTAATCTTTTCTGCGTGATTAAATTTCGGCCATCTGTCAAGAACACATGACAACTCCGATTCCATTGATTCTTCTTTCTAAAATCATCTAAAATCATAATCCATCTCTCATAAAAATCTCATAATTTTCCGAGCTCATTTGTATTTATGTGATTATTTATTTGTGCTTGTTTGCCTGTCGCGTACGTTAGCTGACGGAGTGAACGAGCCGGAGAACGAGGACGCCGGAGGCGAGTACCGCGAGTTCGGCGCCGAGGACCCGGACTGCCAGCAGGAGTTCGCTGATCAGGACGCCGACGGAGGCAAGTCCAGCCTATTCCCCCTTGATGCATATTGATCCTGTTTTTGAACACAACCCGTAGAAGCCGTTTTAAATGTTGCATGTACGATATACGTACGAGTATTTTCGCTGCTTAGTTATAACCCAATTGTATAGCCATCCTTGAAATTGATATTACCTGATAATTACCTTGTTTAAATCTAGGAGTACATATATGTTATCTTATTATTTAGTATGCTTAGGACTTGTTACTAATCCCGGTTACTCATCACTATGATTTTCTCAAATACAATGATTTTTAAAGGAAAACTGTGTGAGTTGTAAGAATGAATTGTGGGTATGGTGAAGGGGTTAATGAACAAGTTTAGTTGGTGATTACCCTAGAGATGGGGCAGATTGGTGTTCCTTTTGTGGGATGCCTTGGTGTTGGGGCTTGTACCTTTTGTGGTTAAGCGTGGAGATATCCGCCTTGTCTCGATTAAGGACTGAGTTGATGATTCATCTTGCCTAACTCATTTTATCGTACAACCACTCGACCTTGTATGCGGCAAGGCTTAGTCTAAATCCCTCTAATTAGTATGGCAATCACCTGGAGGCAGGTGTGCAACGGGGCACTAAGGGCTGTTGGTTACCGAGGATGATATGAGATGTATAAGCGCCGTAATTTGTTGTTATGTTGCTGCCTTAGTGTGCCCGTGGTGAGCGCCAAGCATTTAGCTAGGAGGGTAATGGCTTTGATGGATCCGTGCTTGCACCGCGGTGTTAAGTTACGGTACCCTACTTGTGGTGAAAGTGTACAACCTCTCGGAGTGTAAAATGTATCCGGATAGACGTGTCCACGGCATATGGACGGGTTATGGTTTGGTTTCAACAACTAGATGGGTTGGGATGAGTGGAAACATGTGAGTGAGTGTGATTTTGGAAAGAATGGTTGGCTGCCATGTGTTGCGGAACGAGGGTTCAAAGAACACTTAAAATTGTGAACAACCCCCTTTTTGATAAGTATTGTTATCTATGAAAAATGTATTTTGCAAAGGTATTTATAAAATAAACCCTGCATGTGTGAAAAGATAGCTTTATGCAAATAACCCAAGCTTTATCCTTGATATATCCATATGCATATATTGTTATCCCATTCCGTAGGGTAAGGTTGGATTTGCCGAGTACTTTGTACTTACCCTTGCTTTGTTGAACGAGGAGGATCCAGATTTTGATCCCGAAGCCGTGTTCGATTAAGGTCGTGTACCGCACCCAACTAAGCCCGTGGCATTGGGATCCGCGATGGAAGCGTGGGAATATGAGTTCGGGTCCTTTGGACCTGGGCCATGTTCTCGTGTATTATTATCCTTTGTCTTCATTGCCCTCGTTTGGCAAGACTACCGAACCGAGATCTATCTCGTTGTAATAAATGTGTTACTAGCCTCCTGGGATTAGTATTTGTATCACATTTGAGTTCCGTTCAACGGGGACGCTTCGGATGGTATCGGAGCCGTAGTTGGCCGTAGGACGCGACCTTAGACTTTCGGACCAAGATTTTACCTATAAAAATATTTTGCAAAAGTTCTTACTCTCTTCCCTCTATTCCAAAATTATTTACTCTTACCTATTCTCTCTCGATGGCCAATGAAGAAGTTTGGACCACAGCTCTTTACGCCTAGATGTCGAAGGCTTTCCCAAGCTCTTGTATGCCACCATGCAAAGACTTGGAATCAAGGATCGCCCAGAATACCAAGGCAGAGAATATGAAGAGCATGAAACTGAACGGTGTGAAGTTACCGTTTACATCGGGAAAAGTGAGGTTTACCCCGACGTACAAGAACCATGGGGTATGACTGCTACTAGATTCCGATTTGCAGATACATACCAAGCGGTTGCCCGCAAGGCCTTGAGGTACCTATGCCAGATGTACGAGAAGCCCATTGCTCGTACACCCATGAGGTTCTTTCCACCCCGGGATAAAGACCGTCCAGTTTGGAGGACCCGCATGGAACTCTTGCATGGACATTACTCGCTCGAGAATGATCCAGTTGCTGTATTTCTCACCACATACCTGCTTGCCCTCGACGAGCAGTATGATAAACAAGCCTCGGAGTTGATGAAGTGCATCCATCGAGTGGAGGAAGCCCAGATCTTGATCAGGAAGCTCCGTGTGCAACTTGCAGAAGCTGTGGCCAAAGCAGCTGCTGCGGAAAGTCGTGAAGTGGCCACCGCTGAATCCTTGAAGGAAGCTAAGGACCGCCATGTGCAGGAGTTGAAGGATGCGTACCTTGTCACCAGGGACAAGAGAAGGAAGTTAGCCTTGGTGGACCCAAAGCCCGTAATCCTGGAAGGGATCCCACTTCTGTCCCCAGTAGGTGGAAAGCTATGCATCATGGGACCATCAACTTCTCCACCCATAGAAGCCTCTCATGATGCTTCAGAGTTGGAGTCTGCAAAGGAAGAAGACCTTGTCCCTCGCCTCACCCAGCCACCACCAAAGGATGATGGTGATCTGCCTCATAGTCAAGAATGATCCTTTTCAAGGAGATGAAGCCATGGAGTTGAAGCTTAGTTGTACCCAATTCCTCCTTTTGTTTTGGGGAAGTGAAGCTTTCTTCACTTTTGTTCACCCCAAAGGAGATGCAATCGTATCGTAGTCGCGTTTTTTTTTTTAAAAAAAACTCCATCTATTGTCTTAAACCCCCCTATTCAAAATATATATTTGTGATTGTTTGTTGTGCTTAATTGCCTTGTGTGTATGTTCCCTATGGGATAGCAAGTCTATAACTTGCACCTTTTTCAAAAGTAACGCTTTAATAAACAAAACATCACTCATTAGATCTAACTCTTACCTAATGCTTTCTCTCTTACCTCAACCAACGATGCCTCCTACCCGCTCCCAAGCAAGTCACCGTTCGGCTAGTAGGGAAAGCAACCGTCTGTTGGAAGTCAAGCCAATGCAAATGCCAATGAAGTCCCTAGAGATGAAGTGAGTCGATCGGAAACCATGGAGAAGATGACCTTCCTCCTCCTCCAAAGAATTGACCTTGCACAAGTCATGGCGCACTGAGACTGTCTTTTGGAGGCCTTGGCCCAAGGAATGAACCGCAAAAAACAACCATGGAGGTAGAATTGAAGATAAAATGTCCGAATTCATGAAACTTAAGCCACCCACCTTTTAACTGATAACCCTATGGAAGCCGATGATTGGCTTAAGGTCATTGAGAGAAAGTTGGACACAATCCACCTTTGCAAGGGATAGAGTTCTCATTAGCACTCACCGACAGAACTGCCCTTTCTTGGTGGGAAGCCTATAGTGGAGTCAGTGGAAAATGTCAACACTATCACTTGGGAAGAATTTGTGGAACAATTCCGTCGGTACCACATTCCAGATGGGATCATGAAGTTAAAGGCTGATGAATTTCGCAATTTGAAGCAAGGAAATAAAACTTTGAGTGAATACATCTTCCCAGTTCACTGAGTTGTCCCGTTATGCCCCAAAGTTGGTCAACACTAATGAAAAGAAGCAAACAAAATTCATTGAAGGGCTGACCTATGAGTTGAGGACTCTTATGACCCCACAGATCTATCCAGATTTCAACACCTTAATGAACAGAACCATCCTGACAGATGTAGCCAAGACTGAAGAAAGAAAAGAGAACAAGCGCAAGTTCCTAGAGCGCAAGGTTCAAGAAGGAGCAAGATCTCAGAGGCAGAAAACCTTTAGCCAGCCAAGCCAACGAACTCAAGCCCCAATGCATTTTCGCTCTCCTGCTAGTGCATCTCACCAGACTCAGCCATCATATCAGCCCAAGACAACTTATCAGAATCAGACTTATGGCAAAGCACAACAGAACAGCATTGGTCAAGTCACCACCAACAACATCAAAGGCTTGTTTCAACTGTCATGAGACTGGACACTATGTTGCCAACTGTCCCTACAAGAACAACCCAGCGATGATCCGTCCGGTCCCCACACCGTCAATGGACCAAGACCCGTAGTTTCGGAGGCAATCGTGGTTTTCCTCGCAGACACCAACAACAATATCAACAACAACAATAGCCGATGATGAAGCAACCCCAAAGAATCCTATGGCCGAGCCCGTGTCAACCATATTCATGCTCGGGATGCTCGACACGTTTCAGAGTGGTACTTGGTGAGTTCTTAGTCGGTTCGATTTGCAACAAAGTATTATTTGATTCGGAGCATCGCATTCATTCATATCATCAAGTTTTGTTGAGAAGCATAAAATACCAACAAGACTACTAAAGTTACCCCTAATAACTAGAACACCTGGATGTGACATTAGGTGTCATCTAGGTTGTTCCAATGTAAGGATCATTTTAAGTGGGGTAGTTTTCCTAGCGTACTTAGTAGTGCTCAAGTCTAAGGGAATAGATGTCATCCTTGGAATGGATTGGTTAACCCGACACAAAGGAGTTATTAGTTGTGCAACCAAAGAGGTGTCATTAGTTAACCATGAAGGGGTTAGGGCGCAGTGCCAAACCCGAGGATCTAAAGTCAACCCAATGGTCTTCAATCTAGAGGCAAGGACCATAGAAGAAGTGCCAATAGTGCAAGAGTACCCAGATGTGTTCCCAGATGAGCTACCTGGAATGCCACCAGATAGGGATATAGAGTTCATCATTGATCTTATCCCTGGGATTGCTCCAATAGCCAAGAGACCCTACAGAATGGCCCCAGCAGAGTTAGCTGAACTAAAAGAGCAATTAAGAGAGTTGCAGCAAAAAGGTTATATCCGACCAAGTTCTTCACTTTGGGGAGCCCCAGTCTTGTTTGTGAAGAAGAAAGATGGAAGCATGAGGATGTGTGTGGATTATAGATCCCTGAACGAAGTCACCATTAAGAATAAATATCCTCTACCAAGGATAGATGATTTGTTTGATCAGCTTAAAGGAGCCAAGTATTTCTCCAAGATTGATTTGAGATCAGGTTACCACCAGCTCAAGATCAAGAACAAGGATATTCCCAAGACAAAGCATTTGTGACAAGATATGGTCGCATGAGTTCACAAGTGATGTCCTTTGGACTAACCAATGCTCCCCTATTTCATGAACCTCATGAATAAGGTTTTCATGGAAGAGTTAGATAAGTTTGTTGTGGTGTTCATTGATGACATACTTATCTACTCCAAGAGTGTCAAGAACATGGACAACACTTGAGGGTAGTATTGGAAAAGCTAAGAAGACACAAGTTGTATGCAAAGTTCAAAGCAAGTGTGAATTTTGGCTTGAGAAAGTTGCATTTTTAGGTCATATCTTGACAAATTTGAAGGAGTTGCAAAGGATCCCGAAAAGGTAGAAGTCAGTCTCTCATTGGCAACAACCCACCAATGTGAGTGAGATCGAAGTTTTCTTGGATTAGCCGGATATTATAGAAGGTTTATAGAAGGATTTTCCAAGATAGCAAGACCCATGACAAGAGCTTCTCGAAAAGATAAGAAATTCACCTGGACAGAGTCATGTGAGAAGAGTTTCCAAGAGTTGAAGAAGAGACTAACAACGGCACGGTGTTAACCTTGCCGACATTCACCAAGATTTTGTCATATATTGTGATGCCTCAAGACAAGGTATAGGTTGTGTTCTCATGCAAGGAGGAAAAGTGGTCGCTATGCATCCCGCCGACTTAGACCACATGAGCGAATTATCCTACCCATGATTTGGAGTTAGCAAAACGTAGTACATGCTCTCAAGATTTGGAGACACTATCTCATTGGGAACAAATGTGAGATTTATACAGATCACAAGAGTTTGAAGTACATCTTCACTCAGTCAGACTTGAACCTAAGGCAAAGAAGATGGTTGGAGTTAATTAAGGACTACAACCTTGAGATTCATTAACATCCAGGAAAGGCCAATGTGGTAGCAGATGCCTTAAGCAGAAAGACATATGGTCAGCAGTTAGTGCCCAAGAATACCCACCTGCAAGAGGAGATAGCACAGTTGAACATGCATATAGTACACCAACCTCAAAGTGGTAGTCTGAAGGTGCAACCAACTTTAGAGGAAGAAATTAAGAAGGCACAACATAAGGATAAAGACCTTATGAAGATCAGGAAGCACACTGGAGAAAATAAAGCCCCATACTTCAGAGTGGATGACAAAGGAACATTGTGGTATAAAGATAGGATTTGTGTACCCAAGGAAGGAAAATTCCGAGGATTGATTCTTGATGAGGCCCATAACTCAGCCTACTCTATCCACCCTGGTGCTACCAAGATGTATATGGACCTAAAGGAAAGATATTGGTGGAATGGCATGAAAGCTGATGTGGCATAATTTGTTGCACAATGTGATATTTGCCAAAGGGTTAAAGCAGAACATTGTTGGCATTTCTTAGCGTGTGCAGCCAAATCCGCAAGCGCACGGAAATCACCGTTATAGCACTTCACCCGGTGAGTAATTGGGTATCGTATTTCTTTCACGAAGAACGGCTTGTGAGTTAATTCTAAACAGAGGTTGCCCAGAGATGGAGTAGGATAGCTTAGGTAATGAGGTTTTCTAGGGTAATGGGCCTAAGAGATGGCTAAACTCGTTGCTAAACTTCTTACTTCGGGCACCGGATCGCACCTGGTCTGCCAAGTGATGCCGGCCTGTAGCTCTACGCCGTAGCCGGACGTGGGGGATTACAAGGGACGGACAGGGCTGTCACCACCTGCCGCCTACCACCTCAACCATGGACTACGAGGCAAACGAAGGTAGGTCCTAGCCTAGACACCACGTCTATGCCAGTTGCTACAACTCTAGCGGTGATCAGGAGCTCCCGAACCGACCATCAGAGGCGGCAAACAAACCGACCGACCAAAGCTGGGCCCGGGCCGTGCTCAGCTGGGCGCGCTCGCGCCTCAGGTGCGGCCGCGCCTGGCTGGGCCCCGCCGGCCTTCAGCTTTGGTCGGTTGCCTCCTTGTTGGGCTCCTGTTCGGCCCATGCTGGTGATTCTGGTTGGGCCTGCCTCGAAATTGGATTTCCCTTCTTTTTCTCTTGTTTTGCTTGGACCAAAATAAAAGATGTTTTCACCCAAGTGTTTTCCTTCATGTCTTGGTCTATTTTAGGTGTATTTCAGGCATGTCCTGCAAAACAAGGAATCTGCACCACACTGTGGAAATAGTTAGAGTAGAAGCTTATTCTAGGTGAATTTTAGTGTTGCCTAGACTAAAGTTGGCGGGGTTAGAAATGAGTTTAAGCACCGCCAACAACTCACCCACACTTAGCTCTTTGCTCGTCCTCGAGTAAAGGATGAAGAACTAGGTGGTTGAATTCTCCCAAGAGTTGACTCGCATACGGTTATTCGAGCTTTTCCCGCATTTGTGAACATTCATGGTGGCTACCAAGTTATCTTACCGCTATTGAAGGAGGAATAGCTTGAAATCAAGTCAACTCACACTACCCACGCTTTGAGACTCGGGGTTTTAGAATTTTCGCAAAAGTTAGCCTTAGCTCCTCATGTGATACTCTCAAGTCACTCTTTTTTTCAGGTGGCTAGTCCTATCCAGTGTTTCTTGATCATCCTACCACTACAGCCGATTTGTGGAGTTTTG
The DNA here is from genome assembly GCA_018135685.1 of Themeda triandra. NCBI lineage: Eukaryota > Viridiplantae > Streptophyta > Magnoliopsida > Poales > Poaceae > Themeda > Themeda triandra. Next base: position 42,273 of record JAENPR010001794.1, on the reverse strand, counting down.
GGTATGGATGATAAACAGAGTTTCAATGTCAAGCCAGCTGGATGTCATGAAGAGAAGGCCATATCCCTAGATGATGCAAGTGCAAGTGCAAGTGTAGAAAATATTTGTGGACTCCTGATCATGCTTCCTCTCATGATGAAGAATGCAAGAAGGTATGGACTTTGAAGAACAATTCTAAAACTTACTTTATTTCTTCCTCTCCTTTTTTTTTCTTTTCTTTTTCTTCTCTCTTTTTTTTCCTTTTTTTATCTCAAGACCGTGGAGAAAAGAACTTTTCCTTATTCATGAACTATGCTTGTTTTTGTAGGAATTTTCTGATAACAGTCCATACTCTTCTTGAATGAATGATGGAGAGAGATGCATGACTTGTTGACAGGAGTATTTTGGTGGAAGAGGGAGAAGATGTGGAATAAATGTGCTTAATTCTCAGTGTAAGAATTGAGCATTTTTGGTGGAATGGTGGATGAAATGAGTGCGCGGCCCTCAGTGTGAGAGTCGGCATATTTATTTGGCGGGCGAATGCTGTGCGCGGCTCTCAATGTGAGAGTTGGCATATTTATTTGGTGGGTGAATGCAATGATCTTGGGGATAAGGCCATCTCTAGCAAGAATCTCAAGACTTGTCATCGCTATAAGTGGCTAAAACAGGTTTTGCATAAGTGAAAGCGTAGATATTTGGCTCGTAGGACATAGCACTTATCACATGAGGAGCATTTGCTAAAAAAAGTTTTTGAATTTTTGCATAAAAATACCCAAGTCCATTGCACGAGTTGGTAAGCATCATATCATTCTACTATATCTCACCTGCCAATAACTTAGATAAAACATGGGGTCCCTATTGCACAGGTTGTTCACACAATCAAGATAGCAAGGAATAAAAAGTATGCAACTCGTTCTCGATTGGCGAAAATAAGAGATGGAGTTTGCAACATTTTTTAGTTTTATTTATTTTATTTTCAAAAATAAAGAGAATTAGCAGGGAGTGAGAGGGCGCGCAAACTTGTGTTTTTGTTGTGTCGAAAATCTTTGCGCGTCAAGGAGCGAGGTGCCTCCCCCACACTTGTTTTTGTACCTGTCTTTTTCTTAAAATGTACACAAAAACAAGTGGAACAAGATACAATACATATATATAATAAATATTTCATTGATAAATCAAATTTGATACAAGAGGCACACTTTAGGGAATTTAAAATTTGAAAGGGAAATGATTAAAAGGGAAAGAGCGTGCGTGTGCCTAGTTGTATGCGGGAACTCTACTGCGGTGGGTTGCGCGCATATTTGTTCTGGAGTGCGCGTACTACCCTGTCGAGCTTGGTGGAGAAACTACGGCGCAAGTCCCTCACTTCCTTGACTAAGTCAAGGTGCCTGAGGTCCCTAGTTCCTATCTCTGACTGCATCTCTGCCGCAATGTCGTAGAGCCCGTTTAGGCGACTATTGAGGAAAGCTAAAGTGGGAACTCTTGGCTGAGGTTCGCCACTTTTGTCCTCAGCAGGAGCTTTTCCAAGATTTGTCCTAGGGACTCGTGGAGAGGGACCCGAGGATGCTCCTACTGGCCTAGGTGCGGTCCTTTTTGCGGGGTTTGGAATGACCCCTTTCCCACGGCCGCCGTTAGCGGGTCTATTCCTACAACGATTTTTGAAGGGGCCGCACGCAAGCTGCATGGTAGGATGAAGTGCCATTGGAGAGTGGTGCTGATGAAGGCTTGCTTGACGCTCCCATCTTGGAGAGGTTGGACTTGAGGCGGATCGCCCCCCGTAGTCGGCCTTCTTGTCGGTGCGGCCTTCACCTTGGCACCGGGCGGAGGTCTTGATCTTGCTGTTGACCTCATGCTGTCCCCATGGCTGGACCCGTCGCTCCATGGTGCTAGTGTGGCTATAGGCTCGACAGCCATGGCCTCTCTCTCAAGATCCTCTTGAGTGAAGGAGGGAGCTTCGCTATTGGGAGTGCGAGCGGAGTTGTAGAGGGCTAGAATATGGCTCGCCATTGCCGCTAAAGACTTGGCACCCTTGCTGGTGTGGAGGGGGAGAGAGAGGTAGAAGACAAGGTTTGTCTTGGTGTGAAGAGAATGAGAGGAGGAGGGTGGTATTTATAGGAGAGAATGAGCCATCCCCGCGTCTCTTGCGCATCGGGATCGAATCACCATGATCATCGGACGCCACCTGCACGAAAGAGATGGGAGAAAATCGGGCACCGAGGGCGCCGGTCCAGCGCTCGCGCTGGGCGGCGCGGCCGCGCCCGGGCGCCGCTCGGGCCCGGTTTTCTTCCATCTCAGGCTGATGCTGTTTGATTCTCGAATTTGTTGGTGATTTTGATCCTACTGGCGCGAAAATTTGATTTTGACTAAAAATCTAGAAGATTTTGATTTTTGTGTGGGAAAAATCCTAGAGAAAAAGAGTAGAGGGAAACTACGGGGCTCCCACACAAAATATACATAAAAATATATAAATATTTTTTAAATAGCCACAAGAAAGATAGAATAAAAGAAAGTCATGCCTTGAATTAAATCAAGGAATTATCTCGGCATGACTAAATCTATTCTATCAATTTCTTGGTCTACTCTAGCACGATAAGAAGGCTCAAGAAAAGGTTTTAAGCGGTGGCCATTTACCTTTGAGATGTTACCGTTGTCGTCCTGGATTGTGATTGCGCCATGAAACGATGTGTCGACGACGGTATATGGCCCCTTCCACTTGCTTCTAAGCTTTCCTTCACCGAATAATTTCACCTTGGAGTTGAATAGTAGGACCTTGTCGCCCTGCCGAAACTCCTTGGGCTTTATCCGGTTATCGTGCCACCTTTTCGTTCGCTCTTTGTAGAGCTTGGCACTGTGGTACGCCTTCTCTCGCCATTCCTCAAGCTCAGAGATCTGCCTCTGGCGGTTTCTTCCGGCTAGCTTGAGGTCCATGTTCCAGCTTTTAATTGCCCAGTAGGCTCGATGTTCGAGTTCTACTAGCAAATGGCAGCTCTTTCCATACACAAGCTGGAACGGTGACATGCCAATGGGGGTTTTGTAAGCAGTCCTGTATGCCCAGAGTGCATCGGGAAGCTTACTCTTCCATCCTTTCCCCATGTCATCGACTGTCTTCTGTAGGATGTTCTTGATCTACTTGTTCGAGGTCTCAGCTTGGCCACTGGTTTGTGGGTGGTATGGTGTGGCGATGTTGTGCTTGGCCCCCAGCTCTCTTAGGAATGCTCTGAAGGTTCGATCAACGAAATGTGATCCTCCATCGCTTATCACCATACGTGGTGTACCAAAGCGAGGGAAGATTATTTCGTGGAACATCCTTCGGGCATGCTTTGCGTCACTCGCTCGGCATGGCATGGCCTCCACCCACTTGGAGACGTAGTCAACAGCAACAAGGATGTACTCGTAGTCTTGGGACTTCTGGAAGGGCCCCATGAAGTCAATGCCCCACACATCAAATATTTCTATTTGAAGGTTGAAGTGGAGGGGCATTGCATTGCGAGCCGTGATGCCACCCCGGAACCGGTACTTCCGACACCTCCGAATGAATTTTTTTGGTGTCGGCATACATCGTTGGCCAGAAGAATCCGCACTGCCAAATTTTTGCTTGAGTGCGGAATACTCCATAATGGCCTCCGTATGGTGCCGAATGATAGCTTTCAATGATCTGCATCCCTTCTGCTATTGGCACACATCTTCTCAGTATGCCGTCTGAGCACACTCGGTATAGGTACGGGTCATCCCACAGATGACGACGGCTCTCGACCTCCAGCTTTTTCCTGCTTTCTCCAGGTGGTACATGTCCTGCAACCATGTAATTCACAATGTTTGCATACCAGGGGTTGGAGTCCGTCACTGCCAATAGCATGTCGTCGCGAAGGAAGTCATTGATGGGCAGATCCTGCATGTTAGTGACTTGCAAACGCGATAAATGATCTGCTACGGTATTCTCTACTCCTTTCTTATCTTTAATTTCTAGATCGAATTCTTGGAGCAAAAGAATCTAGCGGATCAAGCGTGGTTTCGCATCTTTCTTAGTGAGCAAGAATTTCAAGGCAGCGTGATCTGTGTAAATGATCACTTTCACGCCCACTAAGTAAGACCGAAACTTGTCGATAGCAAATACTACAGCAAGAAGCTCTTTTTCTGTTGTGGCATAGTTGAGCTGAGCTCCTGTTAACGTCTTGCTGGCATAAGCTATCGCGTGATGCTTTTTATCTTTGGTTTGGCCTAAGACCGCACCGACAGCATAATCGCTTGCATCACACATGATCTCAAAAGGTAGAGACCAATCGGGAGGTTGGATGATAGGTGCAGAGATGAGTGCTTGCTTGAGAGTGTTAAATGCTTTCAAGCACTCATCGGTAAACTCAAAAGGAGTATCCTTAGCTAATAGGTTTGTGAGGGGTCTAGAGATTTGCGAAAAATCTTTGATAAATCTTCTATAGAACCCTGCATGACCTAAGAAGCTACGGATCCCTTTTACGTTTACCGGGGGAGGTAGTTGCTTGATAACCTCTATCTTAGCCTTATCTACCTCGATTCCCCTCTCGGACACTAAGTGCCCCAGGACAATGCCCTCTCGGACCATGAAATGGCACTTTTCCCAATTAAGTACCAAATCTTTGTCCTGACACCTTTGCAAGACCCTGTCTAAATTATTCAGACAATGATCAAAAGTTTTCCCATAGACGGTGAAATCGTCCATGAAAACTTTCATGATTTCTTCGATCATGTCCGAAAAGATAGACATCATGCACCGTTGAAATGACGCGGGTGCGTTACACAACCCGAACGACATCCTACAGTACGCGTACGTTCCGTAGGGGCATGTGAAGGTCATTTTGCTTTGATCATCCGGATGGATGGGAATCTGATGATATCCCGAATACCCGTCAAGGAAGCAAAAGAAGGAGTGTTTCGCTAACCGTTCCAACATTTCATCAATGAAGGGGAGCGGAAAGTGATCCTTCTTTGTTGCCTTGTTAAGTTTTCGGTAATCAATGCACATCCGCCAACCGGTGACAGTTCGTTGAGGTATGAGTTCGTTTTTAGCGTTCTCAATGACTGTCATTCCTCCCTTTTTGGGAACCACTTGACCGGGCTAACCCAATCACCGTGTGGTACGGGATAGATTATCCCGGCGTGAAAAAGTTTCAGGACTTTCTTTTTCACGACTTCCCGCATCGCATTGTTCAGCCTACGCTGAGGTTCCCGTGAAGGTATGCTGGATGGCTCTATGGGAATGTGATGGGTACAGAGCGTTGGACTTATCCCTTTAAGATCGTCTAGGCAATACCCGAAGACCGACTTATGTTTTTCTAGGACAGCTATGAGTTTGGTCGCCTCCTCGTCACTAAGTTGATCACTTATGATGACAGGAGTTTGGGTGTCGCCGTTCAGAAAAACATAGCGTAAGCCTTTGGGTAAGGGCTTAAGTTCAACGGGAGGTCTAGGCGGTTTCTCCCCTATAGGAAGATCGACTGTCTCCCCGAACTCGTCTTTTTCTTCTATAAAGAATTCGGCATCTTTATCTAAAGCCGACTCGGGTGACTCAAACATGTCAACCGCTAGAACCTCTATGGGCATACTAGGGGGAGGTTCGGTCACTGAGTTCCTGGCTCTAGTGAATTGAATCGGGAACGTTTCTCTCCCTAGCTTCATGTTAATTTCCCCTGTTTTTGACGGATTGTCAAAGAGTGTTTCCAGGGGATGCCCGATAAGTATGTCGAATTCCTGGATGTCAAAGACAATGAAGTCCAGGGCCATTTCGACATCTCCATGGTGGAGTGTCACGTTATGTACAATCCCTAGTCCTTCTTGAACGGAATCTGGTGTTCTTAAGGACCGTGTTGTTGGGGTAAATGACTTTACTCCTAGACACGTGAGTGCGTAGGAATAGGACATTATATTTGCCCCAACGGTGGGATTATACAAAACATCCACCCATTCCCGCTGGATTTTACAGTGGCGGGTAGAAGATGGAGCGCGAATCTGAATTACTTCAGACGCGAGCTCACCTTCTGCCAACCATTCCGAGCTCATAACAGAAGTTAATTCTCTAACGGACTCCCCGAGAAAAAATTCATCAAGGGGTTCGCTAGGAGCAATGGGAATTGGTGGTTTTGCGTGACACTCATATTTCGAGGTGTTTCCTAAATTTTCGAACAGCTCATCCTCAAAGCCTAAGATCCATGGGTTCTTCCGTCTTGGGTTCCGTTCGGGAGAGGGTCTCTCTATGGATTGGGAAGGTTCGGGCGATGCCGAAGAGACATCCTCTTTTATTTGCTCGGGTTCTACACGGATGGGTTCTAAGGGGAGGAGTATTCTCTTGGATGCGATCCAAGAGAGCTTGCCCTCTTCGGTGGTTTTGTGTTTGGAACGACCCTCCGCGGCTACATCGAGTAATAGGGCAGAATTTCGTCTAATCCTAACCAAAAATGTTGTAAGAGCACCTGGTTAGGAATAGACAGTGTCCGGGCCCGATCGTGTTAGGATTAAAAAGCGTTCCCAGTGCTGCACCTATGGTTTTATTCTCTTTTGTTGGAAGTTGAGCACCTCCCCGTCGTAGAGAAGCGACACGAGAAATAGGGTAGAATGTGAAGCGAAGTGCTTACGCAATTCTTCCCAATCTCCGTTTACTTTCCCTACGTTTTGGGTGTACCATTGTTTCGCCTTTTCATGGAGGGAAAAGGGAAACAATTTCCACCGCAATGTATCTTGTGACATGCCCGCAATGGTCAAACACGCACAGAGTTGCTCAAACTCCCGTAGGTGATCATATGGGTTTTCATATTCCAAGCCTGAGAAGGCTTGGTCCCGAACCATGGCTATAAAGCCAGGGCGGAGCTCATACTCGGAAGCTGTGATAGGCTTCGAGGATTGGGGTGTTTGAATGAGCTCGCCCTTCGGAGCGGATAGGTTGTAAATGGTTGGTTGCTCCATGGATATTTTTGTTTTCTAAAATAAAACAAAAGAAGTGGAGCAAAGGTAGGTCAAGGTACACGGGCAATCTAGGTTCAGAGCTAACTGCGACAACCGTTCCCCGGCAACGGCGCCAGAAATGCTTGTTGGCGTTTCTTAGCGTGTGCAGCCAAATCCGCAAGCGCACGGAAATCACCGTTATAGCACTTCACCCGGTGAGTAATCGGGTATCGTATTTCTTTCACGAAGAACGGCTTGTGAGTTAATTCTAAACAGAGGTTGCCCAGAGATGGAGTAGGATAGCTTAGGTAATGAGGTTTTCTAGGGTAATGGGCCTAAGAGATGGTTAAACTCGTTGCTAAACTTCTTACTTCGGGCACCGGATCGCACCTGGTCTGCCAAGTGATGCCGGCCTGTAGCTCTACGCCGTAGCCGGACGTGGGGGATTACAAGGGACGGACAGGGAAAAATTAAAAGAGGCACAATCACGCCAGAAGAGCTATTCTGATAAGAGAAGAAGGGAGTTAAGTTTTGCAGTTGGAGATTTTGTGTATCTCAAAGTCTCTCCAATTCGAGGCACTCGAAGATTTCAAGTAAGAGGAAAGCTAGCCCCTCGATATATTGGACCATATCGAGTGTTGCGAGGATTGGAGCCGTAGCTTATCGCATTCAACTTCCCCGAAGAAATGTCGATATACACAATGTATTCCATGTCTCCCAATTGAAGAAATGTCTCGAGTGCCGTAGGAACAAATATCACCGCACACGCTTGATTTACAAGATGATTTGAGATATCAAGAGGTGCCAATAAAAATTTTAGACACAGTCACCAAGCAAACCAGATCATCAACAGTTCGGATTTGTCATGTTCAAGGGAATGCATACACGTAGGCGAAGCAACATGGGAAAGAGAAGATGCCCTGAGAAAGGAGTTCCCTCACCTCTTTAGGAACGAGCCGAATCTCGAGGACGAGATTCATTTTAAGTGGGGTAGGTTTGTAACATCCCGAAAAATCCATAAATTAAAATCACTCGCATTAAAACTTATTTTCAAAATCTATTTTGAAAACTATAAATCATTTGAGCTTTATCATCTTATTTGCACTTCTATCCACCACATATATATCTCCTTCTCTTCTCGCTCCAATTATATTCTGCGCATCGATGTGCCAGCATCGCCCGTGCCCGTCCCCCACCTCTCTCTCTCCCTCGCTTTGCTCGCCCCCGCCCGATGCCCGACAACAGCGCGTGCGCCGACCCCACCACCATCGCCGCCGCGGCACGCCCGTGCCCGAACCCCCTCGCCGCCTGCGCTCTCGCGTGACGCCGCGACACGTGGACCCCACCACCTCGCCTCGCCCGTTGCGCCGAGGGACCCACCTCGCACTCCCTCTCCCTCCTCCATGCATAGCAGCAACACGACAAATGCCTGCTATATTTTTACCACGCACAGATAGCAGCACCCAACGGCTCCACACCATTTTAACCTGGCATTCAAATCACCTCAACCAGACCAAGCAGCCTCAACTTGCTCGCATGCACACAACAGCTCCTCATCGTTTTAATTGCAAGCAAGTTAGGCACCGTCCCTCTGCATGTCAAGAATATATGCATGCATGCAACTCAAGCAAGCAGCCCCTGCCTTCCTCGCTATACGCCACACCGCCCTGCCTACCTTCGTCGTGCTTCGCGCTGCAAGCCTCAAGCACGCACAGGAAGCTACCATTGATGGCAAGCATGTAGGCCGGTGGCACAGCAGCCTCCAACCGCCTACAAAAAGGCATGCCGAGGTGCTCTCCTTCGCCCCTAGCAGCACGCTCAGCTCGCTCACTTGCTTGCCTGCTAGCTCTTGCTTCACTTCGCCTCACGTATACCATATACGGCCGTGTATACGAGCCGAACTCAACCATCATCGCAGGACGAGGTGAGCAGCCCATGGGCATCCCCTTGCTCTTCCCACCCTCTCTGGTGCCTTGTTCTTGCTCCTCTCCTTCGATTCCGCGATGTCCAGAAGCTCTAAGAGCTCTCGGTCATGGCGTCGTCCATGCATGAAGCACGAAGAACACCCGTGTCCTCTGCTAGCTTCTCTCTCTCCTTTCCCATGCATGTGTGTATGACGCGTGGGCCCAAAGCTACAACCCCATCCAAATAGTACATACACAGCAAGCGCCATGCACTACCAGCCAAAGGACTTCACGTACACACACATTCCATAATCGCGTTTAATCTTTTCTGCGTGATTAAATTTCGGCCATCTGTCAAGAACACATGACAACTCCGATTCCATTGATACTTCTTTCTAAAATCATCTAAAATCATAATCCATCTCTCATAAAAATCTCATAATTTTCCGAGCTCATTTGTATTTATGTGATTATTTATTTGTGCTTGTTTGCCTGTCGCGTATGTTAGCTGACGGAGTGAACGAGCCGGAGAACGAGGACGCCGGAGGCGAGTACCGCGAGTTCGGCGCCGAGGACCCAGACTGCCAACAGGAGTTCGCTGATCAGGACGCCGACGGAGACAAGTCCAGCCTATTCCCCCTTTATGCATATTGATCCTGTTTTTTAAACACAACCCGTAGAAGCCGTTTTAAATGTTGCATGTACGATATACGTACGAGTATTTTCGCTGCTTAGTTATAACCCAATTGTATAGCCATCCTTGAAATTGATATTACCTGATAATTACCTTGTTCAAATCTAGGAGTATATATATGTTATCTTATTATTTAGTATGCTTAGGACTTGTTACTAATCCCGGTTACTCATCACTATGATTTTCTCAAATACAATGATTTTTAAAGGAAAACTGTGTGAGTTGTAAGAATGAATTGTGGGTATGGTGAAGGGGTTAATGAACAAGTTTAGTTGGTGATTACCCTAGAGATGGGGCGGATTGGTGTTCCTTTTGTGGGATGCCTTGGTGTTGGGGCTTGTACCTTTTGTGGTTAAGCGTGGAGATATCTGCCTTGTCTCGATTAAGGACTGAGTTGATGATTCATCTTGCCTGACTCATTTTATCGTACAACCACTCGACCTTGTATGCGGCAAGGCTTAGTCTAAATCCCTCTAGTTAGTATGGCAATCACCTGGAGGCAGGTGTGCAACGGGGCACTAAGGGCTGTTGGTTACCGAGGATGATATGAGATGTATAAGCGCCGTAATTTGTTGTTATGTTGTTGCCTTAGTGTGCCCGTGGTGAGCGCCAGTATTTAGCTAGGAGGGTAATGGCTTTGATGGATCTGTGCTTGCACTGCGGTGTTAAGTTACGGTACCCTACTTGTGGTGCAAGTGTACAACCTCTGCAGAGTCTAAAATGTATCCGGATAGACGTGTCCACGGCATATGGACGGGTTATGGTTTGGTTTCAACAACTAGATGGGTTGGGATGAGTGGAAACATGTGAGTGAGTGTGATTTTGGAAAGAATGGTTGGCTGCCATGTGTTGCGGGAACAGAGGGTTCAGCAACACTTAAAATTGTGAACAACCCCCTTTTTGATAAGTATTGTTATCTATGAAAAATGTATTTTGCAAAGGTATTTATAAAATAAACCCTGCATGTGTGAAAAGATAGCTTTATGCAAATAACCCAAGCTTTATCCTTGATATATCCATATGCATATATTGTTATCCCATTCCGTAGGGTAAGGTTGGATTTGCTGAGTACTTTGTACTCACCCTTGCTTTGTTGAACAGAGGAGGATCCAGATTTTGATCCCGAAGCTGCGTTCGATTAAGGTCGTGTCTGCACCCAACTAAGCCTGTGGCATTGGGATCCGTCAGATTCTAGTGTATTATTATTATCCTTTGTCTTCATTGCCCTCGTTTGGCAAGACTACTGAACTGAGATCTATCTGTTGTAATAAATGTGTTACTAGCCTCCTGGGACTAGTATTTGTATCACATTTGAGTTCCTGTTCAACGGGGACGCTTCAATACTAAATCTCAATAAGACAAAGCGCAAATTAAATGCATCTTGATCCACGGTTCAGAACCAAAGAGAAAATCAGTGGTGTATCAATCCGAAGAGACTGGACTGAAACTTGCCTCGGGATCATGGACCTTGTCCGCGAGAACAGGGGAGGCGACGTGGAAGACGCCCTCGCACCCGGCGACCGCGGCCGCCAGGGCGTCGCGGTCGAGCATGTCGGCAGCGAACAGGAGCAACCTCTCCGGGGCCCCGTCCAGCAGCCGCAGGTGGGCGTTCTTGGGATCACCTGAAGCAGAGAGCCAGACGCCATGCATGAGTCCCCAATGCCAACGCGTCAGGGCGGGGTGCACGCTTACTTGGGTCGCGGACAGTGGTGTTCACGGCGTAGCCGCGGGAGAGGAGGAGCTTGACGAGCCATGAGGCGACATACCCGCCGCCCCCGGTGACGCACACGCCCGGCGGCGGCGACGCCATCCCGCTCCACTACAGGGCCTTACTGGTTACTGCTCCCTCTTCCAGTCCTCCGGTCCTCCTCTTCGTCCGCGGTCCGCTTACCAGTAACAACACCAAAAATACAAGATGCAAATCGAGGAGATGAACACGCCGAATAAACCGGTCGGGAAGAAGACAAACGCGCGGGCTCTTCTGCAAGATTCCCCTTTGCAATCGTGGGCGATTGAACTGCAAGTGTCATTTTCCTTTTTCGAGAAAAACTGTCCGTAATTATATATTAAAATATATTAATAGTTGTGTTAAATAATTGGTATTATTGAAAAGATTTTTAAATCTAGTTTTTTAATAAAATTATTTGAAGGTATAAATGCTGCATATATTTTCTACAAATTAAGTCAAACTTGTGAGTAAAAATCTAAAATGATACTTATTTTGAGACAGAAAGAGTAGGTATAATAGGATTAAACTAAGCTAATGTGCCATTGAATATGGTTGGAGCAGTAGCAGCTTTGTCCATTGTCCGACCCGCTGCCATTGATGGTTGTCCATGAGTCCACGTTATGGATTGAACTCCAGCAACGCATGACAACGGTCGTCGTCTAACGCCGGTTGTCATGCGTCCCACCCGCATACCCCCAAAGCCAACTGCAGACCACAGTACTATGCTTTAGTCTGAGGTGTGTTGCGGTCGACCACCTCCATCTAACCATCTTCGCTGTTGGTCGACCACGTCGACTTTCAACAGAGGCAGATTCTCCAGGCCGGGGTCCTGTCCCAGCCATACACTTCACAACAATCAGCAGGATGGGCATTTCTTTGGCGTCACTTGAGGCGGTGCACGGATGGAGCCCCTGCCTACGCGCAGTCCGGATCAAAAAAAAAAAAGTCCGGACGTCCGGGGGCCACGACCACGAGGCACGAACGAGAATCCCAATTCTCCCCGATCTGATAGAATGCATCCTCACTATCTCAATTCTCAAGGCATGTTCAGAGTTCAGCAACGTTCCAAGGCCACGAGTGACAGACACCACAAGTTCATAAGAGCATCTCCAAGTTATGCAAATTACCAGATTTACCAATTTGCAAAACTCTTAAAAACTCCCCTCCAACGGTTTTCAGATTTACCAGATTTTCCTTAACTTGGCAAATAGAGCAAGAGTTAAATATATGCTTAAGGCTTTGTCCGGCTTTGGATATCTCGGTCCACGTTTTCTCGCCCCCCCTCCCGCGACTTTTTCTCGCCGCATGTCCTCTCGCATGCCCAAAATTCCCTCAAATGCCAAGTGCAACGCATAACCCTCGAGATCATAACTTTTTAGCCTTGCCATTTTCATTTGGAGAGTTGCAAATTGCCTCAAATGCCAAACTCCAATTGCCTAACCCTTGAAGATACTCTAACAAGAAGCACGACCAAGGCACCAGCACACTTGATTCATCATTGATCACACGCCAGACGGAAGAGATAGGGAAGGCAGCAAGGATGCCCGGCCACACCCCGGAGAAGCCCTGCCTTCTCATAGCACTCGACGCTGTCCGAGAGCGTCTCCTCCAGTTTCCTTGGTTCCCAGCCCAGGTCCAGCAGTTTCTTACATGTTAACGATGCTTTCTGATCGACATCATTACATCAAGGATGCTGAAAACGCAAAATACTGGTTCAGACCGTGTAAACAAGCAATGCACATTTCAAAGTCTTGCCATGGCAAACCTACTTATTTATGTAGCTGTACTCTGGGTACATTCTCTTCAGCAAGGCCACCAGATTCTTTGTGCAAATGTGATTCGGCGAGTAGATGTATCTTCCTGAGGACTCTTTCTTCTCATAAACACGGCAAACAGAGCCAGAAAAAATTTGATAACAAAAAAATTAAGGTGTATATATATGGACATCTCTATATCTTTTTTTGAGAATTACACTAATTACAACATAACCTAATAATCTTAAAATAAGACTATATTAAATGATTTAGACGCGAGGCATTCTAATTCGTATGAACACATGTTATATATATATAGGTTTAGATGATCCGATAGTTAAAGGGAGACGAACAAAAAATAGTTGGAAAAATGCTTAGAAAAATTACCTCTTTATTGTTAGGGATACAAGTATACATATAGATTTATATTTATAATATTTTCACATAATTTATAAGTTGTTTTACCAAAAAAAGGAAAAAAAAGGAGCCAAGCGATAGCTCGGTCCAGTCCACTGGTCCAAAAAGCCTAAACTGAACTTTTATATTAGGGTTCCCCAAGTTTTCAACTTCAATTTAAATCCTTCCACCTTTTCTTTCTCTCCCTGCAGTTTTGCATCTGGATCCTTGTTTTTTTTCTATTTCTTTTTTTTCCATCCTCTACATAGCCCACCGATAGCTTTTTTTTTTTTCTTTTTGCGAGGAAGCCCACCGATAGTTGGTCTGAACACAGATTGGAAATTTTAGCAAACTGAAATTTTGCCTTTTTATAGATAGGGGTATAGATGGATGATCAGATTGGCAGGGAATAAACTAAGTAAACAACTTTTTCCATATTGCCTAGAATATGTACATATATGGTGGATAAAATTGACTGCTACTAAATACGAAATGATCCACTCATCATATACATAACTCATAGCCTCTAGGTGTCCTCGCAAAACTCACGTTAGAATTCGGATAATATTCAACATACATCACAATTCACAACATCTCACCCTGAGAATGTGGTTTTAGGGTTACCACTTTTGTTGTAATGAAGGTTTTGTTGTTACCCAGTTCAATCGCTGAAATAGACTGCAGTGCATCTAAAAACAAACACGGCAGAGGAGACAAATAGGCCGTCCAAAGGCAGCTAAAGTTGTTGCTTTAATTGTATTACAGAGTTTACTCATTAGTCAGAAGCAAGATGAAAAAGATGAGGAAGACGGAGAGGGCAACCCCTACATCCTGCAAAAACCCTGCCTTCTCGAAATACTCGATGCTGTCCAACAAAGTTTCCTCCATTTCCCTTGGTTTCCAGCCTAGACTCTTAAGTTTCTCTGACGTAAGTGGCGAGATTTCGGATTCATAGTCCTTCTCGCTGCAGCAGAGAGTTGCATATAGTTGTAATATGAAGGGATGAAAGCTAGACATTCAAGTCCAAACAATAAGGACAACGTAAGAGACTCACCACTTCACATAGTTGTAGTTGGGGTAGGACTTCTTCAACAAGTTCACTATGTTGTTTGTGCTGATCTGATCCAGGGCACAGATGTATCTCCCAGATGATTCCACTTTCTCGTATACCAGAAGCAAAGCATCAGCTACGTCACGGACATCAACTATATTCCAAGGGAGGTTTTTCATCACCCTAGGACCCCCTTCAGTAGCAAATGAAATAAATTAGTGTGTCATCAAGAAAACTATTGCACCCCACTGTGATTTTGAAAACAACAAAATTAGGTAAGAAACTCAGAACCTGATTTCGACAATATTGAAGTTATCAATGGAATAAAAATTGGTTCGAAGATGGCTACTTTTGCAGCTAGTGAATATCTGATTAGGGCTCTTCGCTTCAACGCTAATTCATCAAGTAAATAAAACTTTATTTGGGAATCAACGTTCAAAAGAGTAACCTAGCTTTCACTATATATTACCAATCTACTTACTCTGATCCCTTCTACATCAAATTGGGAATGAGCCACTGGATAATAGTAAGTTTCACACAATCTTTTGTTTTTTGTTTTCTTTGCGACAAAAGTTTCACACAATCGAAGGCAAGAAAATCACCATATATACGAGTAATAATTATCCAATATATAGAGGCCACCTTTTATAATGTAGATGAGAAGTTCACTGGTGGTATTGATCAGAGGCTGCAAGAGTGGACCTAAAACGATACAAGGGCAAACTGTAACAACATTTAGTCCATTCTTCTCTCCATACTCCAGTGCTGTCTCCTCAGCAATTGTCTTGGCAACAGTGTACCACTTCTGCAAGCACAACTAGTTAACTCTAACACAGTCCACCCTGACAGCATCAATTGGCAATAAGAATTTACAGTAAATGGTAAAAAAATTCTACTTGTGTTAGCAACCAGAAAAATTGATAGGACTTCTATATGTGTGAAGAAACTGAAACAATGTTACTAACCTCATTCTTAATGCAAAAATCTTTGTCTGACCAGCAGCTCTCATCTTTGATTCTGCCTTGGGGCCAACTCGGATTATAATGAACAGCAGCTGTGGATGAAACCACGACAACTTTCTGAACATTATTCGCCGAGCAAGCCTGCAGAACGTTCAGAGTGCCTTTGACAGCAGGAGACAATACCTCTGACTGCATGCATGGTTTTACTCAACATGTGTTTAAGCAGTAAAAACTTCCATACAGAGCTAATGAGCTACTGAGCAATAAATTGGACAGAGAGAGACAATCAAAACGTAATCAGACAACCAGTGAATTCTGGAAGACAGCGATTCACGTACACGATTCAGAACAAAGCGAATTACTAGGTGTCAATCCGAAGTGAATGGACCGAAAACTTGCCTCGGGATCGAGGACCTTATCCGCGGGCACAGGGGAGGCGACGTGGAAGACCCCCTGGCACCCGGCGACCGCGGCCGCCAGGGCGTCGCGATCGAGCACGTCGGCCTTGAACAGAAGCAAGCGCTCCGGGGCCCCATCGAGCCGTCGCAGGTGGGTGTTCTTGGGATCACCTGAAACGAGCAGAGAGCCAGGCGCCATGCATGAGTCCCCAATTCCCAACGCGCGCGTCCACCGATCAAGACGAGCGGCGCACGCTCAGTCACAGACACAGACACAGAGGCAGCGCCAGACGGCATGGGGGTGTGCACAAGGATGCTTACTCGGGTCGCGGACAGTGGCGTGCACGGCGTAGCCGCTGGAGAGGAGGAGCTTGACGAGCCATGAGGCGACATACCGGCTGCCCCCGGTGACGCACACGCGCGGCGGCGACGCCATCCCGCTCCACTACAGGGCCTTACTGGTTACTGCTCCCTTCTTCGTCCGCGGTCCGCTTACCAGTTGCCGCTTGCTTGTAACAACGCCAAAAATACAAGACGTAAATCGAGGAGACGAACACGCCGAATGAACTGGTCGGGAAGAAGACGAACGCGCAGACTCTTCTGCAAGATTCCCTTTTTTTAATCTTCAATCAAGGCTTACAAGGTATATAATCATGGGCGATTAAACTAAGCTAATGTGCCATTGAATATTGTTGGAGCGTCCATTGTCCGACCCACCCGCTAGTTGTTGTACTAAGTACATGAATGGAGAAGATGAATGGCCTTTCAAGGGACAGGACAGGCTACGAATCCTATTCCTTTCATCATTGCATTGGGTATTTGGGTGTTTGTAAGTTGTAACTATAAATGGTAGCCGATTAGAGTCCTCAAACCAAACAAAAAGAATCGAATTCACTTTGCACATTGCAGAATGAGCTGATGGAACAACAGACCAAGCAACCCTAAATCATGGATGGATCTCCAAAGGTAGAGTTGCGCCAAACAGGCAAACAGACTCTTCAGCAGCGCGTCCGATCCGATCTCAAATCTAGCGCGTCCGATCTGATCTCAAATCTAGTAGAATGACTGGTGCGATTCGTTTCACTCGGGGGACCGGCACCAGGCACCAGCGCGGCGAATACTGAACACTGAGCCATTTGGGTGAACACTGAACACTCGATGCACACGCGTAGTGTCGCTGTCGAGCGCCTCCATCTTCGCTGTTAGTGCGTCGTGGTCAAGCGCGTCGACTTTCAACGGAGGCACACTTCTCCGAGCAGGGCTCCTGTCCCAGGCTCCAGTCTCACACTTCTCCGAGCACGCCGGCTTCAGCAGGATGCCTACGTATACTGTATGCATCATTTCGCCTTACACTAATGCTGTCCGGGGCCACCGCCACGAGCACCCCATTCTCCCAGATCAGACAGAATGCACTTAATTTTCACGGTAAACTTTTGGTTTTTCTTTCTTGAGCAAAATGACCCCCCTCATTATTTCAAGGCATGTTCACAAATTCACCAACCTTCCAAGGGCAAGAGTGACACCACAAACAAGTTCATAACAAAGGACCGCCAAGGTGCCAACGCACTCGATTCGTCACTGATCACATGCCAGACGGAAGAGATGGGGGAGGCGGCAAGGATGCCCAGCCACAACCCGGAGAAGCCCTGCCTTTTCATAGCACTCGACGCTGTCCGAGAGCGTCTCCTCCAGTTTCCTTGGTTCCCAGCCCAGGTCCAGCAGCTTCTGGCATGTTAAAGATGCAGTCTGATCGACATCGAGGATGCTGAAAAATGCAAAAAGAGCGAGGTTCAGCAGGTCGCGTAAAGAATATTTAGCAATGTACATTTCAGAGTCTTGCCATGGCAAACCTACTTATTTATGTAGCTGTACTCTGGGTACATCCTCTTCAGCAAGGCCACCAGATCCTTTGTGCAAATGTGATTCGGCGAGCCGATGTATCGCCCTGACGACTCTTTCTTCTCGTACAGCAGAAGTAGAGCATCCGCCACGTCACGGACGTCTACTATGTGCCACAGTCTGTTGTTCATCACATCAGGACCTCCTATAACCCAACCAATGGAGTTACTATAGCGAGAAAGCAAGGTATACCAAGTAGTAGCACTTTGCAGTGCGCAACGGATATACATGCAAGAGAAATATCAGTTCTTCAAGGACTACTCATTTCAACGAAACATCATTAATGCAAATAATACCAGCATGGAATATGCTATACATTATTTTGTCGTTTGTATTCATTTTAGCATGTACGTACTACGTAGTATTAATTAAACAATAAATGAGCCGAATGTGAAATCACATGCAATAGATTATGAAGATCTGCTTGTGGTTTAAGGCTTTGATTAAACAGCTGTAGAGCATTTAGAAAAAAGCATGGCAACTAATATTTCTGAAATGATCATTTGACTGGTGGCCAAACATGGGACACGAAAGACAACTGGTGATCAACAGATCCTAGATGATGATCAGTACCATGATATTTGAACATTGACATCATTTCTATTTGGAAAAATAAACTGACTACGTCCAACAACAGTAACTATTAATGTGATCTAATCTCAAGGCCTTAGATTGGACCTCATAAATGCAGTCCAGAAAGAATGGATGGATAGGTACAATTCACATTAAAACACAACTTGACTGGTGGTCAGGAGCACATCATCATAATGAGTCAGAACAGAAAAATCATCAAAGAAATGATAATCCTAGTACCAGATGAGAAGGAATGTGAGAACATTAGGGAACCTTGTATAACATATATGAGGAATTTGCTGCTTGTATTCACCGTAGGCTGCAACATTGGGCCAAAAACCAAAGGCGAGCAAAGTGTAACAACATTCAGGCCATTTTTAACCGCGTATTCCAAAGCTATCTGTTCTGCAGTAATCTTGGCGATGGAATACCAATCCTGGCACCAAAAAAGCAGAGAAGGTTCCAAAGTAGTCCTCCCTCAGTAAGCCATCTCTAGAAAAGACTAGCTTATGTTAAGAAAATGACAAAAGTCCTTTTAAGGCAGATATGACTCGAATAAATCAACAAATGGAATAAACCTGTATGCATATTGCTATCACAAAGCTTGATGTTTTTTTTTTTTTTTTGAGAAGAACTTCGGGGAGGATCGGAGATCCCCACCTGCTTTTTCCATTCCACAGATACCTGGGCCGAGGCCGCAGTTGGTGGAAGGCATGCGCCTTGCACAGTTACAAAGTGTTTACAGCCGTTTGCCGGCAGAGAAAGGGAGAGATTACAGGGTAAGAGATAAACTCCAATTCCTTGCGCGGTCGGTGTCCTTGGCGGGTATCCGACAGCTCCAGTCCTTCAGGGATGCCTTGCAAGCGGTGATGAGCCGTCCCACGCTGGGGGGAAGGTTGTTGAAAACCACCGCATTACGGTGCTTCCAAATCTCCCAGCAGAGCAACAAGATGAGGGGGGGAGTTCTTCTTCATCACATGGGGTGGGGGTGTTGATCGCCATAGCTCCCGCACCATGGCAATGCAGGTGGGATCCCACCCGATTGCTACCCAGAACGTATGGGTGAAGGCACACTGGGAGAAGATGTGGTCGGCGGTCTCCTCCGCCGCACCGCAGATGGCGCATCTCGCGTCGTCCACAATGTTTTTGTGCACAAGGTTGCTCCTGCTGTTGATCCGATCGCGGACTAGCAGCCACCCGAAGAACTTGACCCTGGGCGAGGCAAAATGACGCCACAAGAAATTGTAGGCGTCAGGGTCACGGTCGCCCCGGAGTGACGCCTTGTACATCACCCCTGAAAGCAGCTTACGTTCGCCATCTTCGAAGAAGCAGGATCTCACGTTTGGGGTGGACTGCAGGGTCACGTCGCTCAGCTTGCTGGAGAGGGCCGCAAGCTCCGCGGCAGCTTGTGGTGTTAGCCTGCGCTGGAACAGGGAAGACAAGTTCGCGCCCACGACGTCGCGGACAGAGCAAGCTCTGGACGCGAAGTGCGAGTGGAGAGCGGGCATTAGCTCTGCAAGGGGGGCGTCCTCCAACCAGCGATCATGCCAGAAGTCGGTGGCCCTCCCGTCTCCAACGGCCACCGTGGTCATGCATTGGTAGGCAGGGAGCAAAGCTCTCAACGCGTTCCAATGTGTCCTGGCCATGTCCCCGTCCAGGGACGCGAGGTTCGCGTGCTCGCCCGCCCAGCGCGCCCACGCCGAGTCACCGGGGTGATGAAGCTTGTGCACCAGTTTGAGGAGCAGACACGCGTTCTGGGTGTCCAGGCGCTTGACGCCGAGTCCTCCGTCTTCTTTCTCCCTGCACACCTCCTCCAAGGCCACGAGGCATTGCGCGCCGGTGGCTTTATCCGATCCAGCCCACAGGAAAGCCCTGCGGCGGGCATCAAGCCGTTTGATTACGCCCGGCGGTAGCTGCATGGCTCCCATCGCGTAGGTGGGTAGCCCCGTGAGCACCGAGTTCACCAGCTCGACCCTGGCGGCCGAGCTGAGGAGAAGGGCCTGCCACCCAGCAAGACGCCGATCCGCTTTGGCAATCAGAGGATTGAAGGCCGAGAGCGGGAGCTTGGTGTTGGAGAGGGGAAGACCGAGGTATGTCTGGGGAAGGAGCCTTGCCTGCATTGGAGGGTAGCGAGGAGCGCGGGCATGTCATCGGGGGGGACATGCATGGGGGTCATCGTGCTCTTGCCGTAGTTGATGACAAGCCCCGTGCTCGCGGCGAAGCAGTCTAGCACCTCTTTCAGCCTCAGAACTCCGGCGGGATCCGACCGAAGAAGGATGATCGTGTCATCGGCGTACTGGAGAACGGAGGCGGGCTCATCAGCCAGCGGGTGCCTGATCGTGGTCTCCTGCTTGATCAATCTCTGGAGGACGTCAGCCACCAGGATGAATAGGTAGGGGGAAAGGGCATCTCCCTGCCGCAGTCCCCTTTTGCAAGAGATCCACGGTCCGGGCACCCCATTGACGAGCACCGCCGACTACGACGTCCTGAGCAATGTTTCCATCCACCGTCGCCACTTGGGAGGGAAGCCACGAGCGGCAAGGATCCTGATCAGGCTGTCCCAGTCGACGGAGTCGAAGGCCTTAGCAAAGTCCAGCTTGAGCACCAGCGTGGGAGCTCGGCGGCGGTGACAGCACTGCACCAGTTCCGCGGCGAGAACAAAGTTCTCAGAGTTGGAGCGCCCATGGATAAACCCCGTTTGATCGGGATCTACCAGGCGAGCAATCTGGTGCTGCAGCCAGGTAGTCAATATCTTCGTCAAGATCTTGACCGGGCAGTTCTGGAGCGAGACAGGCCGGAACGCTGCCGGCGTGCGGGCATCCTCGGTTTTGGGGATCAGGACTATCACCGCCCTGTTCACTTTCTCCAGGTCGCAGCATTCGCCATGGAACGCGCTCAGGAAGGTCATCACATCGCCCCGGACCGACTCCCAGGCGGCTTTGTAGAAGCCAGGGCCGATCCCATCAGGCCCGGGCGCGCTGTCAGGGGCCATGGCCCTGATGGCTGCCCGAGCTTCTCCCTCGGTGAAGGGGGTGACCAGCTGGTCGGTGTCCGCACGCGGGCAGCCAGCGTACAGCATGTCGATGTCGAAGCTCCAGGTCGTTGCCCGCGTGCCACCCAGGATGCCGGTGTAGTAGTTGGTGAGCTCGGCAACCTTGTCTTCGTGGGCGATCAGCTGCATGCCGTCGACTTCCAGGGCGCGGATCGCGTTCCGGCGTGCTCTGGTCGAGGCCTTGGCATGGAAGAACTTGGTGTTGGCGCCGCCTTCTCGAAGCGCGCGGAACTTTGCTCGCTGTTTCCAGTAAGCTGCCCGTTGCGCTACGAGTAGCGACACTTGTGTCTGGCACCGCACGCGAAGCTCCCGTTCCCCTGCAGACAAAGCTCGGGTTTCTTCGTAGAAATCCATTAGTTGAACAACAAAAGAGGCATTGCCGAGGCACTCCGGCGGGCTCGGTGTTTCTTGGACCAAGCCTTTGCGCCGTGGCGAAAGGCTTTGATCCCGCCACCAGCCGCCGGTGGCGTCCGCCGAACTCGAGCGCTGCACCAGCGGGCGGGACCTCGGAAGGAAGGAGGAGTGCGCCTTGAGCCAAGAGTTTTCGGCGTGCGGAAAGTCTTCGGGGTGGTGGTGGGAATCGTGAGGAGGAGGGGGATGTGATCCGAGGTGGATCCATACCGGGACTTGAGGTGGGTGTTGGGGAAGCCTAAGGCCAAGGCGTTGTTGATGAACGCGCGGTCGAGGCGAGCTAGGGTGGGGCGTTCCCGTTTGTTGGACCAGGTGAACAACCTATCGAGAAGCGGCAGCTCGATGAGGCCGATGGCCTCGATCGCGCTGTTAAACTTGTCAGCAAGGTTCCGATCGAAATTGGGGTTGTTCTTGTCGGAGGGGAAGCGAGTGAGGTTAAAGTCTCCGTAGATGAGCCGTGGGCCGTCAACCGTGGCAGCCATGGTCACGAGTTCCTGGAGGAACAGGTCGGTGTCCTGGTGGTCCGAAGGGGCATAGACGTTGGTGACAAGGAGGGAGTGATTGGTGGAGGTGGAGGACAGGGGGTCAGAGAGGGAGAACTGAGTGGCGAGCGGTGCCCCGGCGGAGAACACCCTGGAGTCCCACGCAGTCAGAATGCCACCGCGAGCACCGGCAGCAGGGGCAGCGGCGAAGCAATCTAAGGCCGTGGGGAGGAAAGATCGAGCTTTTCTGGAGTCCACGAGCTCGAGCTTCGTTTCCTGTAAACAGGCAAGGTGGGGGCGGATGACGGAGATGGAGTCGCGCACGGCGTCGCACTTGTCCGGCTGACCCAAACCACGCACGTTCCAAGACAGAAGAGAGTAAGCAAGCGAGTTGTTGGATTGATTCATTTAGGAACAATTACAACTCCATGGCACCGAGGTGCCGACACAACGGCTGAAACTAGAACGACAAGAGCAAGACAAACAAAAGGCCCTAGGGTCAGGGCGCGGTAGCGATGGCCATCACGGACGCAGCCGGAGAGGGCGGGAAAGACCTGCACGCAGACAGGGCTGTTGCTACTGGCGCCTATGGCAGGGATGGAGGTGGAGCGGGGACGGAGGGTGGCCCGGGCATCTAGCAAAGGCCCGAGCCGGCTTGGGCTGTGTTGAAGGAGCCCGATCATGGAGCCACGGTGATGCTCCCAGCAGCCACTGCCGCGGCGTGAGGGCCGCTGCAGTCCAGCCCGGCCGCCTTCGCCAGGCGCTTGAGGTCCAGCGCGCCGAGCGGGTTGCCCCTCTTGAGCAGCTTGCGCCCCTTCACCTGCTTGCGCAGAGCGGAGGAGCAGGTGGCAAGGCCGTCCTTGAGCGCGCGGAGGCGTCCTGCCTTGGTAGCCACCGGGACGAACCCCGCGGGCTCCATGGCCGCGAGGCGAGCGCTGGAGGGGCATCCTCGCTGACCACCGGCGACGGCGGTGGAGTCGGCGCGACCTCCTCGATCTCAGACGGGGCAGGCAGCGGCAGCGGCCTGCTGGCGACGCACGGGCGGCGATCACGGCTGGAGAAGGAAAGGGAAATGTTGAGGAGCAGGTTTTTGGGAACAAGGAAAGTGAGGGAAGAGGGGATTTCGAACCGCAAGTAGTAGTAGCCGTAGCCCGGGATGTAGACCGGCCCACCGAACACGCCAGGCGGCCCAACAGGAGCCCCATGGAGGACTGGGCCCAAACCTCCAGGTGGGCCGAGCGGCCCAGCAGCCGTTCCGCCAGCTCCGTTGGCGCCATTTCCAGGCGCAGGCGGGCGCGGGAAGACGGGGCGCAGGTTGCCGTCGTCGTCCAGCTGCTCCTCCCGCGGCCAGGAACGGAGCACGGAGATGGTGAAGGACACGATCTGTGTGCTGCCGTCCGGTCCTTTGCCCGGGTTCTCCACCGTCTCAATGGCTCGCACCCCGTCCGGCTTGGCGCGCGCGATCACGACCCGGAGCAGAGTGTAGTCGTCGTCGTAGAGGCACTCCGGGTCGATCTCGACCACATCGCCGATGCGCCGGAAGCCCGCCCTGATGCCGTGGGGGGTCCAGTGCTCCCCCGGGAAGCCTCTGGCCGTCACCGCCACCAGCCACCGCAGCTTCACTGCGCGGCGGTTGGGGGCCGCCTCCCCCTTGATCAGGTGCAGGGAGGAGCCGGCATGGGGGATGGGAGAGAGGGCCACCATCGCATCCCGCTCCGCCTCCGAGTCGAACTTGAGCATCATGTGCCCAAAGGCAGAGGGGATGAGGCGGCAACGGCGGTCAGGGGCGGCGGAGAGGACGACCGCGCGGATGAACGTGGCCGCGCTCTCTTGGGCGGGGCCACCCTCACCGACGGTAGCGAAGGCCGTGACCTTCACCCGCCTCATGTCACCCTCCGGCATCAGGAGCGGCTCCTCCTCGGAGTCGTCGTCGGAGTCCGACGGCGCAGCGCGGAAGGGGGAGCCATCGGAGTCGACCTCCTCCTCGGCGTCCTCGCCCGTGTCCCCGAGAGTGTACTCGTCGAACACCTCGGTGGGCTCCTCCTCGGAGGCCGAGGACAGCTGGCGGAACTCGTCGGCCACTCCCGCCGTGGTTACCGCCGTCGGAGCGGCGGCGCCAGAGCAGGCGCTCCCGGCAAGGTCCAGGACAGAGCGCGGCGAGGGACGGCTAGGGGTGATGGAGGGAGTGGCTGAAGGAGGGGTGAGGGGGACGACGGGGAACTCGAAGATGGTGTCGGCGGCTGTTGACGGTCGTTAACTCATAAAATTAACCGTCAACTTAGCATACAAATGGACCTATTCATAAATACTTGATAGATATAGGGTTACCACCGACGAATTCCACGAGTTTTGGTGAATATCTATTTCGCAGGGGTGACAACTGAAAATCAACCAAGATGGCCCACATGTCGGGTTTACATAGAGAGAAAGACCGAACGGGTAAAATTGTATAATCTAGAAGACTCCGAAGGCAAACCCCGGAAGCCGGGGCCCACTCCGGCATTGTAGCCGGCCGACCAGAAAGGGAGTCGGCCGACTCCCCAACTCCACCAATCGTGGAGTCTCGCGGATCCCGCCTCCACCGACTTTGAAGATTAATAATTATCGTCCATTTAGGTCGGTTTGATCCGAGGGCCGTGATTAATCTTAGGGGGCTATATAAGCGAGCCCCCGGCCCCGGGTGGAACCCTAATTCATTCTCCAATTCATTCAAGACTTCAATCCAGAGAGAGAGAGTTAGATAGAGAAGGGTCCTCGAATGGATCTATCTCTATAGGGTATTAGTATCAAGAGAGATTAAGAGAGTATAGAGTGGAGGTAGATTTGGAGGAAGCCCGGCTGTCGGTGTCTCCTCTCCAAGTGTATCTCGGGATCAAGTCTCCTAACCCGAGGCTTGGTTTCGTAATCATTCGGCAATTCAACTTCTAATACTAGTAAGTTCGTTGTTATTATTGTTCTTTGGTTTACAAGTTTACTTTATTCGCTTCGCGTTGGGAATAGAGTAATCGTTCTTTAGCATAAGCGTGGTGCTTAGGCTAGGTTCACTTGTAGATGCTCCCTATTCGGCCGGAACCGTGGTAGTAGTGAGGGAAGTGACAATCCCTTTATTACCTTTGTAATCCACTTCCCGTTGGTAGGTAAGGTAGGTCCTTTGTGCCCGGTTTAGCATCCTCTCGTGGTGTCTATTCCTCGTGTACCCCCTTAGAACAAGAGTCTCAAAGCTTGCCATAGGTTAAGAAGACTCGACGAAGGAGTTCTCTCTATATCGCTTAATTCTCACTTGACTAGCAGCCCGTGGGGTAGTAGTAAAGATCGGGTTAGTCTATTGCACGTTTTCTCTTAGCGGATAAAAACAAATACGATACTCGGGACTTATCTCCCGGGTGAAGTGCTCACCGATATCCGTGCGCTTGATTATTTCTTTTGATTCTTTCGTGTGCGTATCTAGTGTCAACAAGCATTTCGGCGCCGTTGTCGGGGAGAAAGACGGTCCGCTTAGATAACCTAAATCTTGCTCTACCTTGTACCTATACTTTTATCTTTTTCTTTCACTTTACTTTTCCGTACATTTTATTTTTTTCTTCTTCTATCCTTATGGATAATTCAAATTCCATTCCTATCTTTCAATTTTCTCGCACCCACGGAGACCAAATTACTACCACATGAGTCATCACAACCTATCCAAACACCTAGCTATAGGCCGAGTCCGCGGTTGATTGCGTTGGTCCAAAGCCTATCCTTTTCGGGAGAAGGAGACGAAAACCCTTACCTTCACATTAGAGACTTTGAGCAAACATGTGACTGTCTTCGCATGAGGGCATGTCCGACAAAACCCTCCGTTGGAAGCTATTTCCTTTCTCGTTAAAGGGAAAAGCTAGACAATGGTATGATAAAGCCGTAGGTAAGCAACAAGGAGATTGGGGGTCCTTACGCTCCAACTTTTGCCTAGATTTCTATCCCATCTCCCAAATCGTCGACCTTAGAGTCAAGGTTCGACTATTAAGCAAGAACCCGAAGAATCTTTGGCCTCATCCCGGAATCGTTTTA
This sequence comes from Themeda triandra, assembly GCA_018135685.1. Classification (NCBI taxonomy): domain Eukaryota; kingdom Viridiplantae; phylum Streptophyta; class Magnoliopsida; order Poales; family Poaceae; genus Themeda; species Themeda triandra. The sequence continues at coordinate 16,033 of JAENPR010001794.1, read as the reverse complement.
CTACACTTTTAGCATCGTGCCCGACCTTAGTCTACCGCATCCTATTCTTTTACAACACTTTTATAAAGGTCCGAGTAGAGACAGTAGAAAATTGCTCGACACAACTTCGGAGGATCATTCTTGCATATCTCGCGTCGAGAAAGCAAGATCAATCCTAGACCAAATCCTATCCAAAGAATTAGACTACCTCCTAGAAGTAGAACCTCAAGTAGTCAAGACAAACATTTGCCGATACACCATCCACTTCAACCTAACCCATGTCTTGAGCAAGAAAAGGAAGACATTCCACTTCCCGATTTTATGCTAGATATTGAACTCGATCTGTTTTCCGAATTTGGAAACATCTTCAACTATCACAAGGTGAAGAAGCCACAAGGCAAATATCACCCAATAAAGCCATGCAATATTGATGAGGATATTCCAACGAAAGACCTCGGAGAGTTAGTGTCCGTCATGAGCAATGAGTGGTTAGAAGAGTCGAGCTTTCCTCCGAAATAATTCGTTTGGATTCATCTTCTCTTCCCATTCATTGCATGATTAACAATGATCGCATAGACGCTCTCTACAATCCAGTTGTGGGTATAAATATCATATCTACCACACTAGCAAAATATTTGCAAAGAAACATGACATTGACCCCAACAAGTGAAGTTCATAAGAAATCTTTCAAGACAAATTCTTCCTTGTTTAGGAATTCTACATGTCCTACCACTCCGGGTAGAAGGAACCCCTGTTCACTTAAGCTTTTATGTCTTTGACATAGGGGATTTCCACCTCGTTGATAGGACAACCATTTAGAAGACTTCTTTATGAAGGACAACCGGGAAACTAAACATTTGTTTAGGCAAGAAACTCCAGTTTGCAATGTCCATTTCACATTCTTTAAATACTATGACCGAGCCTTATCCACATTATGATCCATTGGAGGAATTTAGAGCAGCCTCTCTAGAATTCCTAGTGAAGCCAGAATTAGAAGATGAAGCTAGATTCTTCATAGAAGAAGAAGCTGACCCTTCTGAGAATGAACCGTTAGATGAATTTACCTTACCACCTAGGCCTCCTATTGAGTTCAAACCTTTACCAGCCGGTCTTAGATATGCCTTTCTAGGAAATGATCCAGACACTCCTGTCATCATAAGTGACACTCTCACTCAGGAGCAGACTTTTCGCTTAATGGCTATCCTAGAAAAACATAAAAAAGCTTTTGGCTACTCACTCCAGACCTCAAAGGAATCGGTCCCGCCCTTTGTACCCATCGCATTCCCACAGATCCCGATATTCCACCATCCAGAGAACCCCAACGTAGGCTCAATAATGCGATGAGGGAAGTTGTTAAGAAAGAAGTTTTAAAACCGTTGCACGCCGGGATTATTTACCCCGTGCCACACGAGTGGGTCAGCCCCCCCAAGTTGTGCCTAAAAAGGGAGGCATGACTCGTTGTCCAAAATGAGAAGAATGAGTTAATCCCACAAAGAACCGCTCACAGATGGCGAATGTGCATAGATTATAGAAAGCTTAATAAGGCAACAAGAAAAGATCACTTTCCTTTGCCTTTCATTGATGAGATGCTTGAGCGATTAGCCAACCATTCTTACTTTTGCTTCCTTGATGGATATTCGATATCATCAAATCCCTATCCATCCTAATGATCAAAACAAAACGACCTTTACATGCCCTTATGGAACCTTTGCTTACCGTAGGATGTCTTTTGGGTTATGTAATGCACCAGCTTCTTTTCAAAGATGTATGATGTCTATATTTTCGATATGATTGAAAAGATTATGGAAGTTTTCATGGATGATTTTTCGTTTATGGAAAAACTTTTGATGAGTGCCTTGAAAACATAGATCGAGTATTACAAAGATGTGAAGAAAAACACTTAGTCCTTAATTGGGAAAAGTGTCATTTCATGGTTAGAGAAGGAATAGTGTTAGGACACTTAGTGTCCGAAAGAGGCATCGAGGTAGATAGAGCCAAAATAGAAGTTATTGAACAACCGCCTCCTCCTATCAATGTGAAAGGAATTAGAAGTTTCCTTGGTCATGCCGGTTTTTACCGTAGATTCATAAAAGATTTTTCTTACATCGCTAGACCTCTTACCCGCTTATTGGCTAAGGATGTTCCTTTTGACTTTGATGATGCCTCGCTTACAATCATTTGAAATTCTTAAGAAAGCACTCATCTCCTCGCTCCAATCATTCAACCCCCGATTGGACTTTACCTTTTGAAATTATGTGTGATGCAAGTGACTACGCCGTAGGAGCAAGTGTTAGGACAGACTAAGGATAAGAAGCATCATGCAATAGCTTACGCTAGTAAAACTTTGACTGACCTCGCCTTAATTATGCTACCACCGAAAAAGAGCTCCTAGCATTGTCTTTGCTATTGATAAGTTTAGATCCTACTTAGTGGGTGCCAAAGTGATTGTTTACACGATCATGCCGCTTTAAAATATTTGCTCACTAAGAAAGATGCTAAACCTCGATTGATAAGATGGATTTTATTACTCCAAGAATTTGATCTAGAAATAAAAGATAAAAAGGGAGTAGAAAACTCGTTGCCGATCACTTGTCTAGAATGCGGTTTGAGAAACCACAGAACTACCCATCGACGACGCACTCCGGACGACATGCTCTACGGAATCAACGTATCGACCCCGGTATGCGAGATATTGTTAATTTTATGGTTACAAAGTTACGTACCACCAGGAGGCAACAAAAGGAAACTTATCCAGGAGAGTCGTACTCACATATGGGATGAGCCCTACCTCTTCCGAGTGTGCTCGATGGCCTCGCTCGAAAGATGTGTGCCAACCGAAGAAGGAATCAAAATCATTGAAAGATGCCACTCATCACCATATGGAGGCCATTATGGGGTGTTCCGTACACATGCGAAGATTTGGCAATGCGGATTTTTCTCGGCCAACAATGTATGAAGACACAAAAGATTTCATTCGGAGATGCGGTCCTTGTCAAAGACATGGCAACATAAACTCAAGAGATGCCATGCCACTTATCAACAACCTTCGATCGAGCTCTTTGATGTCCGGGAGTTGATTTCATGGGACCATTTCCACCGTCGAAGAAATGTGAATACATCCTCGTAGCGGGGACTATGTGTCCAAATGGGTCGAAGCTCGCCATGCAAAAGGCGGATAGCTCAAGCTCCAAGAAGATGTTCGAAGAAATAATATTCCCAAGATTTGGAGTCCCAAGGATAGTCATAAGTGATGGAGGATCACATTTCATCGACAAACGCTTTGAGCAATACTTATTGAAGCATGGAGTACGCCATAATGTTGCTACTCCATATCACCCTCGACAAGTGGCCAAGCGAGACATCAAATAAGCAAATCAAGAATATTCTCCGAAAGATGTGAATGAAATGGGAACCGCATGGAAAGACAAGCTTCCCGATGCATTATGGGCATATCGAACGAAGATACAAGACACCTATTGGGATGTCACCATATCAACTAGTCTATGGAAAGACTCGCCACTTGCCAAGAGCTGGAATTCAAAGCTCACTCGGGCCATCAAGAAGTGGAATATGGATCTAGAAGCGACGGGAGAGAAAAGGAGGATGCAAATCTCGAACTAGAGGAATGGAGAGAGAAAGCCTATCACAATGTCAAGATATACAAAGAAAGAGTGAAAAGATGGCACGATAAGAGAATCAAGATCAAGGAGTTCACACCCGGAGACAAGGTATTACTTTTTAATTCCAGGGTCAAACTCTTCGGGCAAGGAAAGCTTCGAAGCAAATGGGAAGGACCGTTCGAAGTAGTAAGCTCATCATCGCATGGAGCCGTTACGCTTCGCAACAACGAAGGTACGATATTCAAGGTAAATGGTCAACGCCTTAAAATATTTTTAGAGCCCATTGAGGAAATAGGTGAAATAGATGAATTAAACTTCTTTCTCAATTAGGTAGTTGGGCCCGACCTTTTTACTTTTCATTTTTCGGGGTCCGGGGTACTTTTCCGAACGACAAAAATATGTTAATTAGGTTGCGAAAAGCCCCGGCGGGGATCCACATGCCGGAGTCGGCCGACCCATAGGGGAGTCGGCCGACCCATGGACTCCGTTTGCCGTCGGCTTTTGCATTCATGATCCTTCCATACTCTTCCTTCGGGAATTTTTGCCGATTAGGGTTTTTGAGATCACGTTGACGCGTTATTCCTTCGGAGATTCCCTTTAGATGCCCTTTAGATGCCTCTCCATCCCCCTATATAAAGAAGCCCAAAGCCAACCTCATTCCATCTAAAAACCTCCTCCTACCATCAAGCTTGCTACGCAAAGAATGGCGAAGTCGAGCCGAGAATTTAGATAGGAGATTGATCCGCTTCGGGATTGATCTCAACACCATCCCAAGAGAGGAGCACGAGAGCAAGGCCATCGTTCTTGCTAAGCCTAAACCCCAGCCTCTATTCCTCCAAAGCCTCAAGCTTACGACCATAGCTACTACGCCCAACCATTCATCGCCGCACCCAAGCCTTTGCTCCTAGATGGACCTCCACCAAAGGGTCCTATTGTGAAGCTCCCGTGAAGGCACCAAGATCCTCCCTCCTAAGCACAATGAGATGCTTATGGGAGTGAAGACCAACAAGCAAGGAGAGATCGTCTCGTGCTAAGTATAGCACCGGAGAGCTCGTATTTCGAAGGAGTCCGTGCTCACCCGAGCAAAGTGAAGTTCATCCCTCCAAAGGAAGCCCCGAAAGCAGCTCTTGCCGCCTCAGAAGCTCCAAGGAAGCGTCGCAAGACCGTTGCAAACTTAGAGAAGGAGTTAGAAACTCAGCGCGACGTTATTGCATCTCTGCGAAACGCCCAACATATCCAGAGCAGTAGCATTGTCACTCTCATAGATAGACTTCGTGCGCAAGAGAAGAGGACGGATAAGTTAGAAAAGAGGTTAGACGCTCTAGAGAAGCGAGTTGATTAGATGAGATTTGTCTTAGCATCAGAAAGGCCTAGTGTGCTTAGATTAAAAAGTTTTAGTTCGCAAGAGTGCTTAGTTGAAGTTTAGTTCGATCTTAGTTCCTTTCAATACTTGTAATCCAGGCCTTAATGAAGATGAAATAAAGTTGTTAGTTATATTTGTTATTGCATATGTGTTGCCTCTTTTGTCTCCACCTTGTTGTGAATGAAGATAACAGGAATCTAGTGTGGGGGAGGCAACCGACAGCGAACCAGCAAAAATATTTGAGAGTATACGACGTAAAGATCACGCACGACGAAGCGGACCCCGAGGGGCCACCTGCTAGAGTCGGCCGACCCATATATGGAGTCGGCGCCCATGGCCGGGCCCATTTGGCTCCGACTTTCGTCCACGATCGTTTGCTTCCCTACATTCCAAAATTTATACCGATCACGTTTTTCCGATTCGTTTGGGGAACACTTTGAATTAAATCACTTGCTATATATATTGAGAAGGTAGATTATTTTAATCATGACCCCAAGATAGACTCACACCATGATAACTCCTGGGAATCCCTGTTGCTGTTGGGAACGTATTTTATAACCCCGTTTTACTTAAGTTGTTGAGGACAGTGATATAGCAAGAACCATGAGAACTTGATTTCTTGATGTCTAGTTGCTTGGAGAATTTCTTTTCGAAAATCTTAAAATATTAGCTATACTTCTCCTCGTGGTTATAAATGCCTATAGAGCCTCGTCGACAAAATTCGAAAGACCAAAGACATAAGCTTTTATTTGTGTTGAGAATAGTCTTGGCGGTATTAGAGCCTTAGAGAAGGGTCTCTTACTCATATGATCAAGTGCACTTACACCCACATATATATCTGCTTTGCTCCTACACTCGGAGTACGCAAAAACATGCTTTCCGCCATTCATCCATCTCCTACACCGGGAGAAGGATACATACACTTTCTAGGATTTTTATATGCTCCAAGAATTGTTATCATCATTCAAATTTGTTGAAAGAAGATTATTTCATCATCATCTTCATGTTCAAGAAAGTTATTGTGTCCAAGATTGAGACATGGGCTATGCAAAAATAATGTTGTTAAAAAAAAGAAAAGAGAAGAAGAAAGAAGAAAGAGAAAAGAGATAGCCCATGAGCTCTTAAGTATTCCAATCCCGAAAGAAGGAAAAGTTCAAATAAGCTCAAAGAGCTATTCAAGAAAAGATCAAGCAAAGCAATGTTCAAGAGAAGAGTGTGCAAGAGAGGGAAGGAGCATTATTATCATCAATTAGCCACCAAATATTCCACACACTTGCACACACTTGATCTAGAGTAAGGTCCCCCTCTCCTTGGTTCCCGTTTTTGACTAATCAATATACACGAGGTAAAAATGCTATTCCTTGAAATACCTTAAAACTCCACATAAGCCTTAGTAGAATAGGAGGCATACCCTTTCACATGCCTCAAGTGAGTTCCAAAAATACTACATACATTGAGAGATTTGAGTGCTCTATACTTAATGGTGAGATCCACGAATACCACATATAAAGAGTGATTTGAGTGTGCTACATGACGGAGAAGGGTAAGCTAAGTTTTCTTTGCAAAAATATTATAAAAACTCCAAGTGACAGGGATTGATAGAAGAAGGATCTCTACTTCGCTGTTCCATCTTTCAACTCCCCAAAGTTCAATGGTAGACACTTTGAATCCCTTGATACGCATGGTATGATCGGGAATAATCTAATGTTGATGTCTTGGTTTGAGGCTATGCTTAAAGTAATCCATCCTTTTCCTCGAGACGAGTAAAAGACAAGTGTGGGGAGTTTGTTGACGGTCGTTAACTCATAAAATTAACCGTCAACTTAGCATACAAATGGACCTATTCATAAATACTTGATAGATATAGGGTTACCACCGACGAAATTCCACGAGTTTTGGTGAATATCTATTTCTCGGGGTGACAAATGAAAATCAACCAAGATGGCCCACATGTCGGGTTTACATAGAGAGAAAGACCGAACGGGTAAAATTGTATAATCTAGAAGACTCCGGAAGGCAAACCACGGAAGCCGGGGCCCACCCGCATTGTAGCCGGTCGGCCGACAGGGAAAGGGAGTCGGCCCGACTCCCCAACTCCACCAATCGGAGTGGAGTCTCGCGGATCCTGCCTCCACCGACTTTGAAGATTAATAATTATCGTCCATTTAGGTCGGTTTGATCCGAGGGCCGTGATTAATCTTAGGGGGCTATATAAGCGAGCCCCCGGCCCCCCGGGTGGAACCCTAATTCATTCTCCAATTCATTCAAGACTTCAATCCGAGAGAGAGAGAGTTAGATAGAGAAGGGTCCCTCGAATGGATCTATCTCTATAGGGTATTAGTATCAAGAGAGATTAAGAGAGTATAGAGTGGAGGTAGATTTGGAGGAAGCCCGACTGTCGGTGTCTCCTCTCCGGTGTATCTGCGGGATCAAGTCTCCTAACCCGAGGCTTGGTTTCGAATCATTCGGCAATTCAACTTCTAATACTAGTAAGTTCGTTGTTATTATTGTTCTTTGGTTTACAAGTTTACTTTATTCGCTTCGCGTTGGGAATAGAGTAATCGTTCTTTAGCATAAGCGTGGTGCTTAGGCTAGGTTCACTTGTAGATGCTCCCTATTCGGCCGGAACCGTGGTAGTAGTGAGGGAAGTGACAATCCCTTTATTACCTTTGTAATCCACTTCCCGTTGGTAGGTAAGGTAGGTCCTTTGTGCCCGGTTTAGCATCCTCTGTGGTGTCTATTCCTCAGGTACCCCCTTAGAACAGTAGTCTCAAAGCTTGCCATAGGTTAGAAGAAGACGACGAAGGAGTTCTCTCTATATCGCTTAATTCTCACTTGACTAGCGGCCCGGGGTAGTAGTAAAGATCGGGTTAGTCTATTGCACGTTTTCTCTTAGCGGATAAAAACAAATACGATACTCAGGACTTATCTCCCGGGTGAAGTGCTCACCGATATCCGTGCGCTTGCGGATTATTTCTTTTGATTCTTTCGTGTGCGTATCTAGTGTCAACAGCGGCGCGGCGCGGGTAGGGGGTTGCGGGGCGGGGAGGCCATGAGGAGCGGCAGACGGACTCCATGTGGCCGAAATCACCACAGCGGCGGCATTGGAGAGGCTCCCTACAGTCTTTGACGTGATGATCACGGCCAAAGCAGCGGTAGCAGGAGAGTGGGCTTGCGGTGAACGGGCGACGGGGGCGGGGTTTAAATAGGCAGGGCTCCGGGGTTAGGAGGGCCTCTTTAAATGTCTTAGCGATAGGATCGGCCTCGCTCCCCCCGGTCAAAGTGCCCGCGTCGTCCCTGACGACGCAAGCCCCCCCGGTAGCAGTGGATGAGGTGGAGGGGGAGCCAATGGCGGGCGAGGCGGAGCAGTCGGAGATGCCGATCACATCCGCGGCAGGGGGGGGGGGTTTGAGTGCGCTGCGCCGTGCTGGGAGAGACATAATGGCTGGTGGATGCCGATCAAATCACAGCCAGGGGCGATCAAGGAGGAGGGAGAAGGATCAGCCGCGGAGGCCGGTGGCGGATTTAAGCGGGTGCTGGGCTCGAGGTCGCCAGCGGCGCATGGCATCACCGAGGGGGTAAGAGAGGGGGGAGGAGAGAGGCATGATGACGGATAGATGCCGATCAAATCGGAGTCAGAGGTGATCAAGGAGGAGGGAGAGAGGTTGGACGTGGAGGCCGGCGATGGAGTGAAGCCGGCGCCGTTCCCGAGGGAGCCAGCGGCGCATGGAGCAGTCGGAGGGGTAGGCGAGGGAGGAGGGTGGAGCAGAGGCGGGAGGTAGGAGGGAGCAAGCAGGATGATGTAGGGCGATCTTTTGCGTCTGCCAGCGCGTATCTCCTGCTGGCCGGATTTACCTCGCTGCAGGCCCTGACCGGGAGTGGAGGCAGGTGCGCCGTTATTACTCAGGGGGGCAATCTGGGCGTCAGCGTGATGAGCGGGCGGAGGAGGAGATACGCCAGAGTCCAGCGCGCGCCGCGTGTCGAGATGACCAGCCTCGCGCCGCGTGGCCTGTTGACTCAGGCGCCGCGCCACGCCGGATGCCACGTCCTTGACCGTGTGGACCTGGAGTTTGAACGCAGCTCCGCCGAACGGTCCGCTAACGGCTAGGAAGGAGGCGACCGACTCGCCGGCCACCATGGCGGTGAACAAGAACGGCGAGATCTGGCGAGCAACTAACCTGACCGGAGGCGCAGCAACATGGAAAGAGAGGGAGTTGCTCACTTGGAAGCGGTTGAGCTCCAGGGGCCTGTCTGGGGTGATCCAGACCCGGACCGGAGAAGGGAGCCGGCGGCCGAGCAGGGTCGGCGCGGCGGTGGAGTGAAAATCGCGTAGAAGGAGGTCCTGGAAGGAGTAGCCTGGCCTGGGAGCAGGAGCCGGAGGACGTACCTGGCAGCCGGTGGTGGGATCGGAGATGCCCGGCCGGGGAGAGATGCACCACGCTCCGGCGACGTCGCGTCCTTGTTGGGCGGCGCGGCGAGGCCTGCGCTCGGGGGACGGCGGGGGCAGCGGCGGCGGCGGTTGAGAGAGGCGGGGCGGCATCGTGGGTGCCGCGCCGGGGCTGGTGGTGGTGGCGGAGGTGGGGTAGGGATGGTGGCCGCCGGGGAGCCCGGGGGCCGGGGAGTGGGAGCGGGAGCGGGAGCTTGATGTACTAAGCACTAAATAGTATTACTAACCCCATTTTCCTTGCAGAACTCCTTGTCTGACCAGCAACTCTCATCTTTCAGTATATCCTGAGGCCAATTCGGGTTAAAATCCACAGCAGCATTGGAGGACATCACAACAAGTTTGTGAACCTTTGCAGCAGAGCAGATCTTCAGTACATTTAAGGTACCTTTCACAGCAGTATCGAGTACTTCTGACTGCGAGGAGGAAGGGATACAACATTAACACTGAAAAAACTTGCTTTCACCTTTACTTCGAGTGAAATTTTATTGTCAAGTGTTGGCAGTACTTAGGCATCACAATTCACATGGGATACAAATTTGAGAAAGTGACATGGTTACAGCATGAAGGCATGATAGATAGAGGGTAAACGATTCTTCCTAGATTGGTCTACCTTGCTGTTTCGCTTCCCCTCAAAGAAAAGAGAAAATATTGTGCTAATATTCTCCAGATGCTAGTATTAAAAGCATGTGTCACGAAACAGCTTTGTTTTGTAAGCATGAATGACTTGCAAGGATGAAATCCACTTACACACTTCCTTCAGTTCTTCAACAGTTAGAGCATACTGTATGTAGGCACAAAGGACAAAACATTGGGAGGCTAGAAATGCATTAATTGAGAAGTGATATATTATCTAAAACTCACTGATCCAAAGGCCAATTCATAATACTATCAATAATGGCTTAATTTCTGTATGCCATCAATCTGTGTAGATACAGTACTGCATAATCTGATGATAAGCATTGGTGTCAAACAAACAAAGGACTTGCCTCAGGATCAACAATCTTATCCTCAGGCACCGGAGTGGCAAGATGGAAGATCCCCTCACATCCCTCAACTGCAGGTGTTAGCGTGTCGTAGTCTAGCACGTCGGCCTTGAACAGATGCAGATTCTCTGGGGCCTTCTCCAGCTCCTTCAAATGGGCATTCTTTGGATCACCTGAAAGACAATCCCCAGTTAATCAGCAGTCTGGTTCCTAGCACCACTAATTAATTTGGATATCACACGCTTCTCAGTACCCAATCCAATTATTCTCAACGTTATCAGATAACGAATGTGTTGCACAGGAATCCGAATCAACAGCAAGATAGCAGTTTAGTCAGACTGAATCAACAGCAAGATAGCATTTTAGTCAGACTGTCGGTGGAATAGATAGGTTAACGTACTTGGGTCGCGGAGGGTGGCGTGGACGGCGTAGCCGCGGGAGAGGAGCAGCTTGACGAGCCAGGAGGCGATGAACCCGCCGCCTCCGGTCACGCACACACGCCGCGGCGGCGCCATTGCTCTCCCTCCTCCACTGCTCTACCACGGTACCACCCCTCGCCGATTTCAGAGCAAGAACCCCGCAACTCGACATCGCCGGGATTGTATATGACCGCTGCAGTAAACTAAGCTCGAATCGGCAGATCGATGGGGCCTCGAACGTGCAGATCCATTAAACAACACGCCGAGTAAATCAATTTGGCACATCAAGACAAGTGCAGAAGGCAACAAAATCACGTGGAGCAGCACCCCGCAGAGTCGCAGTCACCAACCTGGCAATCTCTGCAGCCATGAGACAACTACAGCCGGGATTCATGAACTCTCGGTCATGGCGATTGACGTCTCCGTCGGACAGTCGCGCGGCGCGGCCGCCGATAGGCGCCGCCGCATCCTGCAGCGGGATGGCATGGCTGGTAGGAATCCACCATGACCGCAGGAGCAGACGTTGTCACGTTCATTGCCGCAGGAAAAGAAGAAACTGTAGCGCTGGACTGGGCTTGGTTGGGCTTCGTGGGTTCATCTAGGAGCCAATGGTTGGGTTCACACGCGATCTATCGGCCCAACAGAGCCCAGGCCATGCCTCGTGGGCTCCTCGTGGACTGGGGCAGGAACATTTTTTTAATGTTTTTTTCTCGGCACCGGAGTATATACCTGTAGAAACTCATGAACACGGGTACACACATGTACATTCTTATCAAATGTAATCGGCACAGATTATAGAGATTTATTATGTTATTTATCCGATGCACTACAGTTGTTCTATAGAAGGTTATAGTCTTAAGTTTCTCAAGTCTAAATTTAAAGAGACCACACAAACACAACTATCCTCTAGGTTGAAATGAACTAGCAGTCTAAGTGTTACATGTTGCCTTATTTATGCCTTTGATTATTAAGTTTGCACAACTGTCTATTTGTGAATATACCAGTTGTTGGTTGAACTCCATCATGTCTTTGATTATTATCAAGCCTGCACAACGTGTCTATCTGTGAATACCAGTCATTGGTTGAACTCCCTCACATGTGTGTGGCAGTCTAAGTGTTACGTATTGCCTTATTTATGTCTTTGATTATTAAGTTTGCACAGCTGTCTATTTGTGAATATACTAGTTGTTGGTTGAACTCCATCATGTCTTTGATTATCAAGCCTGCACAACGTGTCTTTCTGTGAATATCAGTCATTAGTTGAACTCGCAATGTAAAAATTAGATGTCCTTTTTAGGTGTGTCTTCATGATTTGCCATTTTTTCTTTGTATCCAGGTTAAATTCTTGGGTTGTTTCATGTCATTCCGATGTTGATTTATCTGGTATAGGAAGAGTTAGTTTGGCAGTTGAGTGTTCTTTACTGTCTTGCTTGTGTGGTGATCGTTACTTTCACAACTACATTCTTGTCAAGTGGTGATTGGTACAAATTATAGAGATTTATGGTTTTATTTATCTGATGCACTACAATTATTTTTGTAGAAGGTTATAGTCTGAGTGTCTCAAGTCTATATTTAGAGAGACCACACAAATGTCCTCCAGGTTGAAATGAACTAGCAGTCTTAAGGTGCGTTATTGTCTTATTTATATCTTTTATTACCAAGTCTACACAATTGTTGTCTATTTGTAAATATACCAGTTGTTGGTTGAACCCCATTATGTCTTTGATTATCAAGTCTGAACAATGTATCTATCTGTGAATACCAGTCATTGGTGTTGAACTCCCCCACATGTGTGGCAATGTAAAAGTTAGATGTCCTTTTTGTGGTGTGTTTTCATGATTTTCCATTTTTTTCTTTGTATCTAGGTTAAATTCTGGGTTGTTTCCTTTCCTATCATTCCGATGTTGATATTTATCTGATATAAGAAGGGTTAGTTTGACAGTTGGGTGTTCTTTACTGTCTTGCTTGTGTGGTGATCATTACATCATGCTGCGGTGATATTTGATTACCATTTTGTTTACCCCCTCCTTCTAGGAAACACATGCAAATTTTTAGCATGATATAGTCATGTCTTAGTATCTTAAGTTTGACTAATTATAGATAAGAAGAATTTATCGTATTTATGATATTGAATAAATATATTATTTGATTCATGATGAAATATATTTTTCATAATAAATGGATCTAGATCCATAAATATGAAATATAATTTACTACAAACTTGTCAAACGTGAAATACTTTTTCTAGCTCGCATCACTCATAGTTGCATGTTTTTCTAGACAGATCGAGGGAGTACTCTTTTCAGCTTTTGGACCAGTTCAATTCGTTGGGTTCGTTCCACTGATTTTTAATTGTTGATCATTTGATGGTTGTTCATTTGAATTTAGCACTCTGCATTTCTGTTTCAAATTTGGTTATTTTTAATTATTTGATATTCTTTCGATGCCATTGATCCGTGTTATATACTGACACCATTGTGCTTGTAGCATCTGTTAGTTATTCATGGCAGACGTGTCATCCTTTGATTTATGAAAAATATTCAATAGATTTGTGGTTGACAAATGTGATATCGTGTAGACGGCCATGCCGATCGAGCAGGTTGCTAACTAGTAGCCCTACACTAGCCGACGACCTCGGCATGCACGCACGGAGGAGAAGACAACAAGAGGACGAGACGTACGCGCTGGGTGGTGCCTCCCGGCGATTACGTTGCTGCCCGCGTGTCCGATCCGGCGACCGCGTTAAATTTGCACGTCCATATGCACGGTTCGGGCGCGCGCAGGTACCCGCCGTCGGCGCAACCGCGCGCCGCCCGCCGTCGCTTCGCTAGCTAATTCGAGACCGCATTCAGTGGCGTGGCCGGCGCGGGGGGCTTCTCCTGGCGCGTGGGCATGCAGGATGCAGCCAGATCGAGCCATCCTTGACCTCGACGGCCGGCATTCCGAAGGCGACAAGACGTAGCCGTCGTCGTGCTATGTATTCGGACTTGCCGATCGACACGACCACAGTGCCTAATCTCCTGCCATGCAGACCGGCGGCACAAACCGGTGGCTATAGCTAGCTAGCATGGTGGCAACCGTACCGAGGCCCTAGCTACGAGGCGGTGCCGCCTGCCACGGACGGACCACGCCGGCGCCGACCTAGTCAAGATCATATAGATCGCGGCTCCCTGAATCGTGATACTGCCAACTGCCATGCCCCCATACCGCTACTACCATAGTACCATGCACTCTACCATACGGAGTAGTACCAATGTACCATGCACTCCAACAGGCCAGCCAAATGAATGCTGCAGGTTTCGGTCAGACGTAGCTACAGGAAGGCAGAAAGGATGAGAATATGAGGACACATGGTTTTTTCCATAACCATTGTGGACCTGCGTGATGAGTGATTGTCAACATGCCAACACAAGACGTGTGTGTTCTTACTAACCGATGGCACGCGGATACGTGTCAAACAATGGTGTCTCTTGGCTCATGTTGTCTCGGGTGTCGAGCCTCGGAGACGGTGGTCGACGGTGCCGGTGAAGATCAAGTAGGCGTGCCGTGCCGACGGACCGGGTGCGGTGAAGGCGGACGTGAGGCTTGGATCGAGGGACACGAGGACCGGTGGCCAGCCGTGGTGGCCGACGCCGGGACATCGACGAGCGCAAGTGTACACGGCGGGGGATGCGTAGGGCTACGCTACTCGCGGAGGGTTTGGTGGTTTCGCCTCAAAACCATCGCGTGGTTTCCGGTTTGCGCCTCAAAACCGGGGAGCGGAGGTCCCGATGCGGACGGACGACACGTGGCGGCATCGGGAGATTGCTTGGAAGCAAGGCTACGGTGAGGAGGCGCGGTGGCCGTCGGATCAAGCGAAGCTCCGAGTTGGACCACTTATGCCCACGGTGTGGTGTGGCTTCACGTATCCAAGTGCAAAGAATGAATGTAAAATAGACTTGCCCCTATAAATAAAGGATGAGGGTCTCCCTTCCCCTCACCTCTTCCATTTCCATTTCCTCCTTCTAGAATTTTCCTTCCTCTAGTTGTTGTGTGAGAGAGAGGTCTCGCAAATCTTTTGATTTGTACTCGAACCGGTGTGTGGCAACGAGCGCCTAGTCTCTCGCTTTTCCTCCGGGATTAAATCATGTGTCCGTGATTCTGAGTTGAATTTGTGTTTTCCCGAGATCCCTTTTTGCCTCTTGTGTTCACAACTCGATTTCTTTGATTTGAGGTCGTTTGAGATGATTTTTCTTGCTATGGATTGATCTAGGACGTGAGTGAAGTGATTCCACCGAAGGAATTTGTCTAACTCCTCACGAGATCGAAGATCTATGGAGTTTTTCCTCTAGGTGTGCTCAAGATCCACTTTTGGAGATTTTCGTGATTTCTTCCTCCTTTCATTGAATTGAGCAATGATCTCCGGAGATAGCTCCCCAACTCGCATCGAACATGCCCGTGAAATTTGGTTCCAAGGTTGGTTTTGATTTGGAGGAGAAATCAAGTTTTGGGGACTTTTCACGTGCCGTTCCCGCAAGAACGCCAAGCCGACTTGCAAAAATGGCCAAGCCGACTTCGGGCCAAGCCGACTTGGATCCAAGGAAAACCGGCCCTCGGACTCTCCCGTCAAACCCGGCCAAGCCGGCCCCGGCCAAGCCGGCCCGGGCCAAACCGGCTCGCCCGGCCGATAGCGCCGGCCCGGGCGCGCCGGCCAAAGTCGGCCGGCCGAGTCTCCGCCGGCCAAGCCGACTTGAGTGCCCTCGTGGCTGTTTTGGTTGCATTTTGTTCATCCGGTCTCGTTTGCGCACCGTTTGGCTCTCCGGTTGTCCGTTTTCGTGTAGGTCGTTTCGGTGCAATCTTTTTCCGCCGACCGCACTCGGAGCTTTGTCGTCTCACTTCTCTTCGATAGAAGTCGAGATTTGCGTTTGCATCGATTCGATCAAGTAGTGATCCGCCGTGTTCCTAGGAACATCCACCCGTCTCCAGGTCGTGATCACGTTTGTGTTTCGGTTCTTGGTGTGTGAACTGATATAGGCTCGAATTTCGAAAGAAATTTTTGAAGCTCCCATTCACTCCCCTCTCCGTCGCTTCCAGTCCTTCGAATAGACCGGATCGATCTATTGATTAGCCGATCTAATCCATATAAATAAGGTTAATAAGGCTGCCAGGAACCGAGCTTAAAGCAAGTATATAAAACACACCGCCAGAATTGAAACCTATTGACCCAATCAAAAATAACATGG